>OMNW01014028.1:1774-15609 GCA_900303245.1 Selene dorsalis
CAGGAGAGGGCTCCATGTAACCTGTCCCCCAGCAGTGTAAGCCTACAGCAGCATAGCTATAAAATGGATCAGGGCTTCCTGAGCCAGCCCTAACTAAAAGCTCTGTCATAGAGGAAAGTCTTAGGCCTAGACTTAGATGTAGAGAGAGTGTCTGCCTCTCTGACCCATGGAGAGAGCTGGTTCCACAGTAAAGGAGCCTGGTAACTGAAGGCTCTACCTCCCAGTCTGTTTTTAGAGACACTGGGAGTCACTAACAGAGCTGCATTCTGGGAGCAAAGTGCTCTGGCAGTACAGTAAGGAGTGATGAGGTCTTTCAGATAAGATGGAGCTTTGTCATTAAGAGCTGTATAAGTCCGCAGAAGCATTTTGAAGTATATTCTATATCCTACAGGAAGCCAATGGAGAGAAGCTAGAATGGGAGAGATGTGCTCTCTTTTCAAACCCTCTGATACAATCCACATGAGTATCTCTGGAAAAGGCATCGTCATAGCAGCAGGCCTACTGGACCTGTGTCACTACGGTTACAATAATAAACAGTCATAGCATGGTTAGGTTAATAACCAAGGAAAGTAATTTGGTTTGGGCTACATCGTACTTCATTAACGTCAGATAACGATGTGGTTAACATTCATGGATGATAGGATGAACATAACCTGCTGCTTTCTTATAGAAATCCTCCTGCTCTACTGTGGTATAACCTGTGGTTTGTTAACCCATGCTTCCTGACACAGATGGTCTTTCTCTATAGACTGTAATTTTTCTGTCATAATTGCTATTGGAATTTGTCTATCTTTCTCTCAGGATTAAATATTATGAATGACTTGAATAGTGAATTTCCTACCGAGTAATTTGATTTAACTGTCTTGATATATATTATGGCTGTCATCTAATAAAACCTAAAGGGTGATGATTATCCACTGCAAAATAACCTTGAGGTTACATTTTGGTAAATTGGAATTATTTGCAAAGTGCAATCAGTCTTGAGCAGAGACCTTTTAGTCCTAATAGACATTGGACATAATTAAATGGAAGGTTAGTCACTCTGGCTGAGTGTATGTTTAACATCTCTGCATTCATCTTGCAACTGCCAAGCACACTAACTGCTCACCGTGTTGATGAGAGGGACACTACATTTAAAAAGATGGACGTGAGTTTGTTTTGTCATGATGCATAAATGAACGTGAGGACAAATCATGGTGCAGAGAGGGCACACTCACGGACAGCAGAGCAGGATGAGGTGTGGAGAGAGGGCGCCCCCTTTGACAAGAACAACTCAGACTTCACAATATATAATGTTCCCTCTAAAACGCCTGTATCAAATTACACAAACTTAAATTTTCATGGGGCTTCACTCAACACACAATATTGTGTGGCAAAGCAGTTGAAAAGTTCACAAGTGCACCCAAATGAATTTCCCTTTGGGGATTAATAAAGTAATTCTTATTCTGCATATTATTACTACTGCCTTTACTAACCTCCTCATGCAGAGAGGATGCTACTGCACTTTTATCTGAGGAGAAATTGGTACAAAATTGGACCTTCACCTATCAGCAACTACTTTGTTCCTTCAAAAGCTACACGCCAGGCCTTTCAAATCTGCCTGGTGTGGTGCTGTAAAACTGCTCCCCTGCTTTGATTTGAGTGTATAATCACCTGAAATTGCTGCATTTATACATGTGAACAGCAGTGAAAATGGGTGTAATCATGTTTATCTGTTCACCTTTAACGGTGAACACTTCGTGTTACATGCGAATTCAGAAAAGAAAAATACATTAAAAAAAACCTCTTGAATAACAGCAATACACTTTATCACCTTCTAAACTGCTTTTAAGGTTTCACATGTAACAGAATGATGTGCTGATTAATGTTCTATTATAAGACAGAAATCAGCAGTGGGCGTCTCCAGTGACACTCCTGTCCTCCAGCTACTGGCTTTGCCTTTTGTTTACTTCGCTGTCTTAACAGTGCAGTTTGATTTCTGGAATTTTTTTAGTTCTCCTCAGGCCCATCATCACCATTATCATCATCATCATCAGCAGCAGCAGCAGCAGCAGCAGCAGAGTTAATGAATATGAATACACAGAAACCTGAGGCCTGTATTATAAAGTTGGATTTGGGATCAATGAAGTAACTTTATGATTTTCTGTCCAGTGATGTTGGGTTCACTTGTTACTATAGTAACGTCTGCCAAACCTGAGCCTGATCCGAAGAAGTTTCATATCAAGACAGCCCAAATACTGACAAATTTATTCACAAATTAATTTGATTGATCATTGCAGAATCCCATGTAAGAGTCTGAAGCAGGGTTGCTATTGCAGGTTTGTACAAAATTATGTTGACCCCCCCCCCAAAAAAAACAAAAACAAAACAAAACAAAAAAAATTAACGCCACATTAACATACTATCAGAGCTTCATTTAAATTCAACAATGCTCCTCAGATCCTGACTCTGATACTGACATGTTTTTCATCACTGAAGACTGTGACTTCTCTCTTCTCTGCTTTGGCAGCACTTTAATCATTGGAAATTATTTCTGAGGTTTCTCCTTTATTCTGGTCATGTGACTATATTGTTCACATTAGTGAATCTCTCTCTATGTTGCTGTTTTCACATACAGTACCATAATAACTACTCCATCCATCGTTCTGACAATGTAACTTATAATTAACGACTAAATGTGCTGGTGTAGGGGTGATAATTCCCTGATTGAGGCCAGGCTCCCTGAATTCACTGCATTGAAGTTCCAAGTCCTCTCGAAGACAGGATGGACTCTCAGTTAATGAGTCATGGTCTTGAGTACCATCCACTCACCTTTGGCAATTTTAATTCTTTTCTTGCTTAGCTTGCAGGCCTCGTAAATCACAGTTTTATTACTGCACTAAAACTTCATGCAATGTCATAGCTGAATTTCACAGGGTACACACAGATCTTAAACACTTTATACCATACATGGTAACCCACTTTCACCTGTTTGAGACAGGTTTCTGGGTTCTCTCCCAGTGCTCTTCACCTGGTGGACGTGTTTGTAACTGACCATAAACGTGCCCATGCAGCTGTTCACTTTATGGTCCGTGCCCAACAACATGCTCAGCAAATGCTGTGAAGCTTTTAATTCATCTTCCCTTAATTCGATTATATCTCCTCTCCATCCAGATGCTTTGTTAACCTCATTTAACCACCGGTGCCCATCCACCCTCAACCAAATTGCACCTTCTAAAAAAATAGGAAACAAAAATCTGTTGTGCCTAAATGATTACACTTGAGTGATCGCATGCCTGGAAAAAGACACATTTCAGTTAAAAACCAAATATCTGTTCACCAGAAAGCAGTTAAAAAATAACCATAATCAGTGATGTAAGTTACTCATTTTGTTGTGGTTTTTCAAAACCTGGTGTTGTAAAGAATTATCTGGTCCCAAGATACATGTGTGTATGGACTCTAATGCAGTGGAACGAAGCTGGTTGACAGGAAGCCACAGGTAAGTGGGAGCTGAGACTTAAAGTGTGGAGCTTCAGAGGAAGAACACCAAACAGTCCAGGGAAAAAGCAGACAGAAATGCTGAGGCCGTACTCGTGGTCAGGGACAGAAGGCTGAGACGATTTCTGGGGCAACAACAATACAGGTAAGTCAGAGACAGGTGAGGTCAGCAATAACAGGTCAGAGTGCTAGAAAAAAAAACACACACAGAGGCTTATATACTGTTCTTGACTGGAGATGAGAAGTAGCTGTGTGCACAGGTGAACAGGGTTAACAGGTGGGCGTGGCTGGCAGGCTAGGAGAAGCAGAGGCGGAGTCAGTGGAAAGGTACTGAGTGGGAGCTGAGTGACTGAACCAAGCGGGTGGATTGGACTACATGTAGACGTAACTCACAGGCGGCCATATTGCATCGGTCAACTTGCTCTGACTCTGGCCGCAGTAGATGGGTGATCCAGTCATCTGCACTATAAAAAACTATTCAGAACTCATTAACTATTGCACTACTACTGCATAATGTTACTATAGTGATACTTTCATAGAGTCCATGATTAAAATTATTAATAATTTTAAGTATGCAGTATCATAACTGCATTTCGGACGTTCCTAACAAACCAAACCGTTTGAAAATCCCTGATCTAGATCCTTTGATCCTTTAAAGCCTAAAGTCAATTCAGCCACTACAGTTCTAGTTTTACTCTAGTCTAGATATATATTACTCAAGGCCCTTGTGCTGCATCCTGGATACCATCCCCACTTACAATAAGATGGTGTTTTCTACTGTTGACCCTGTCAGAAGTCATTGACCTCCGGTTCTTTTCCAAACAGTGTTAAACATAACATTTATTTATAGGTTTCTACTGCTCAAGAAACCTAAAGAAACCCTCTCTTTATGATACTGTAGGCTCTCCAGGCAACCTCCAAACGTTTTTTATCTAAGCTTCTGAACAAAGTCATTTCATCTCACTTTCCAACTGTTGGTTCTTTACCTCTCCAGCTGGTGACTGCGGCTCACCTGTCATACTCTTCCATGCACACATGATTAGACACACTTGACAGCAGCTCTGGTTTTCTGAATGGATGAAAGAAAATCATAAAATTTTGAGGGGAAAAAGTCAAAATGTAGCCAAAGGTATGGTGATTGATGACAAAACCAAGCCCTGTAACCTCAGAGCTGTGCTGATCTTCATTCTGACAGTATTACACGTGACCGGTGTCTCTGGAGCACACTGGAGATGAGGCCGGGCGAGGAGCTCTGCAACTGTCAAGGACCTCGGTGAGGAGATGAGGTGAATCATACTGGAGGGGTTTCGGTTTCCCAGGATGGATGTTTACAGGAGAGCACGAGAAAAGGCTGGCTGCCCTGTCGCATCCAAACCTGATTAAACAGCTAGGTCTGCATTGTAAAAGGCTGGAGTCTGCCACTTGTCTCTACAAATCACCATACCAGTTTAATTGGAGCTTGGGTCAACACTGCTCCGCTCTCATCATTTGCATTTTCGTTAGACAGATGAAAAACATAAATTTACCAGCAAGGTCCCTATTAGAGATACTTCATTTTCAATATAGCTACAAATAACCCAGACCATTAACATGAAGGTCAATGATTTAAATTTACTGATTTCCTTGTAAATGTCAGGGCATGAATGTGGGAAAAAAACACATTCACGTATTTATCCCTATTAATCCTGCAGGGTTACAGTGGTGGGGTTATATGTGGCAATGGACCCAGGTCTTTACTGAGGAAGAGATGTTAATCTCAACAAGACAGTCTGTTTCAATAAAGGATTGAGTTAAATAAATAAGACATATTTTATGTTTTAACCCTCATGCATACTGCTGACTCTGAGGATGTGGCAACTTTTTAGTCTGTCAGATAAATCAACCACATTGTTATTATAGACCCTAGTTGCAGCAGTAAGGCAGTGGAAAAGGGCACTACTCTCTCTGCACCAAACAGGAGACAGACAAAATCATAAGGTAGCTGGTCAAGAAAACTAGTAGGTATTATCTACTATTAGCTAACCTGGTCATTGTGGGGACAAGTGGCAATAACAGGAAAGCAAATCCCCTCTATTCTCTCAAGATTCTCTTATTACCTTCAATCTGTTTTTTTGTTTCAATAAGACAACAGCTGACTACTTTTTCAGTTTGTTGACTATAGTCAGCAAGCTGATTATTAGACCCAGTAAATGGCTAGACCATGTGTCAGTACACTAACATTAGCTAGTCAGCTTAAGTTTAACTTCTAATATGTTTACATTCAGAATTTATGAACCTCACTGACAACTCAAACTGCTGTCCCACATCAACTCCTGTGTTGATTATTGCTCTAAGCATTTAGTGTGGAACGCTGGTGATGATCTTAGCAGCTAAAATAGAGAGGGAAAGGTCATCCTGACCAAAACAGGTGATAGGATATCACCTTCATCACAGCATTAAGTTACTGCATGTGCAAAATGATGCTACCAATGAGTTGAAGTCCTTTGGGCTGGCTAACCAACACTTCAGTCCTGGTGTGTGTTCCATGAAAAGCACCATTTACATAGTTCAGCTTTATCCTCTTCAAAACCATCACTGCAAGTTGAGGAAGCACAAAGAGAATAAGAAATGATGATGACGGGGAGAAGAAGAAGAGGAAGAAAAGGAAGAATTTAAGTAAATGCCAAAATAATTAACATGTTCAAAGGCATTAAATGTTAGCATTTGGTTAGATAGGATTGGTACCGCCTAATTTGAGCAGCTCACTCTCTGAAGCTTCGTTGTTCATTCTTGATGAAAAGGTCATTGCCTGTTGGAAAATATGAGTCCCTGTTGGCGTCTAGAAGAGGCATACATAATGTATCAGCTTTTAAAGGGACTTCTATTACGCAAGTATATTGGCACACAAACTATGGGACACAAAATAATCCAGTGCATGGAAATGTAACTGGATCTGATTGCTCTCAGTAAACAACCAAACTTTCAATATTAGTGAAGACGTCTCTTTTTCTGACAGGCTTATTCACAGAATACTAAAATAAACTGGTTGACCTCAGGGCCTTGGTCACTTTCCAACAAGTCAAGAGAGACTTTTTAGCTTGTTTATATTTTATTAATTTTAAATTAAGTTACTACTTGAAGGACAGCACAGTCTTGGAGGGTAGTCAGGACTCTGCTTGTTGTAAGTGTACTCTATGACTTTGCATGTGACAAATACAGAATCTTGAATCTTGCTCAAACTAAACCATTAAATGAAATACTTACATGACAAAACAATCAGGTCTCACTGGAGCATGCATGTCAATGCATTAGAAACACTATGTTTTTTATTATATCAGTCACCAATATAATATTTCCCCTCTCAGTGCTAAGGTGAAAGCCCTTCACTAACTTAACCATTTAATTTTAATAATGATTTATATTTAATTATAATGTGAGGATTGAGGGTGACCTCAAGAGGCTCAAGGCCTTGATGACTGCTTCAGATGCCCGATGAGCTGCTCAGGCACGTGAGCCAGTGTTAGCCGAGCAGGTGCACAGGCTAACAGCTGCTATTGTGCAGGCTACTGGAATTCCACTCACTTCCTTCACTGGCCCCCGGCTCCTATGCTAGTTCCACCTGCTTCACCTGCCAGAGGGAGTCTTGCTACCACCAGCTCCCTTTGACCCAGTTCCTCCCCTGCCTGGCCATGGCCTGCTGTCCCCGCTCCAGTCCCATCTGCTCTGGTTGGGCCACAGCCTCCAGCGCCACCTCTGCCTGGGCCCCAGCGTCCATGACCCACTCCAGCTGGGCCCCAACAGTCTAGCCTCCAGGCTACAGCTCCCATCGCTGGTAGAACTGTGGCTATACCTAGGTCGAAAGGGGAGGTCAGAACGATGACCCTAACTAACTTAACTAACTTTAGTCTTGAACTTGTCAAAACAGAACAGAGACTGAAACCACAATACAGATCTGGTGCCAGAGACAGTTTATTGTGACAAAAGTGCTCAAAAAGAGTCAAAGGTGCAGACCAACGAGGACATAGGTAAGTGATACGGGAAGCAGGTGACGACAGGGCTGGATGAGGCAGGGCTGAGGACAGGCAAGTGGCAGGGCTGGAGTAAAGAAACACAAAACAGGTGAGTCCAAGGTGAAAGTACCAATCTAAAATCCAAAAGTCAATAGACAAGCAGTAGTCAAAAGTATTCGAGGTTAACAAGAGCAAAGGGCAGAGAGTGTTAAGACCAGGGATGAAACAATGCACTGGCGATGAGTGGAGGAGGAGACCGTCTTATAACTGCTGTGGGTGTGAGGAGCAGGAAATCAGGTTGATGAGAAGCAGGGGTGCAGAGGAGGGTGGATGCAGTAGATTCCAGAAGGCCTGGGGAATAAAGGAAAACATGGACACAGAGACGGAGAGAGCAGAGGCGAACCAGATCCTGACAGAACTGATATCCTAATGAATTTGACTAGTATTTACTTTTTCAAACACATTGTGCTGATATATTCTACTCTGAAAATAAATTGTTATCATAGAAACATCTAGTAAGTGTTGGGATGATGACTTCAGCTGTATCCACTAAAATATCTGTTGCAATATTTGAGGACACCCGGTGCATGTAATGAAGGAAAGGTGAACCCCTTAATATCAGGGGTATTTAGGAATGAATGAATTCAATGAACAGCGCCCATTTAGTGGATTCATGCACACCATTGTGTACCTCCCTCATCTGAAAGTCATTTTACCCCCACCATCCCCAGTCACAGAATTTTTCACATTTTACAAGCTGCAGCATTTTACTCGTGTGTGCTCCCCTCAGATATCCAGCAAAACACCCCCAAGCAACTTTGGAAACACAGGGAGTCCAAGTGTCTCTATCGCCCCACTAGAGACCCTGAACACTTCCCCCAGGCCATAAAGAGCCTCTTTGATTCCAATTCAGTAGCAGCACAGACTGTTTTTAATGAACGCCTCTGTGCCGTCCATGTAAACGTTGAGTACACATTTGGATACCTCAAGACCACATGGTGTGTCCTTGACAAATAGTCTGACAAAGACCAGAGTTTCATGCCAACAGTGGTGGCTCTGTGTTTTTTTATTATGACAGTTTGAGTTTCTAAATGACTTTCATCTATTGGTGGTGCCAGTCAGGTCCCCACTGTGGTGTTTGAGAGACGTCAGGTTGTGATTGGTTGTGAATTTTATCTTTTTTTTAAAATGTTAACATACCATATTGTTATCAATATATGGAAAATAGATAACAGATGCTACCTCCAGAATCAGGCCCTGCAGTAAACACAGGTGCAAAAGCTTCAGGGCCACAATCAGGTTGAACTGGCTTCATAAAGGTCACATTAACACATGTAGGCAATATTTATTTAGATCAGATAAGAAGGCTCCTATGCTTTAACAATTATTCCCAGCAGTTCAACGTGGCTGCGCACCACACATTTATTGATTCAGTATTGACCTCACTGAAAATTGCACAGTCAATTCCAATGTCTGATTCACAAGAATTGTTAGATTTTTTTGTTCTTATTGTTTTACTGTGTTACTGGGCATCATGTGACAATACAGCAAAGTAAATAGGAGTGGATATGAATGCTGCATTAGCGAACAAGCATCTAGGCCTACATTTATTCATGTTGATAAAATGCTGACCTTTTCCAAAATATCAAGAGGCTTTAGTATACAGGATATGGAATAATAAAGTTGAGGAGTGACTTAAACTCTCTAATTTACAGACTGTACCTGTGAAGGTCTTCCTGGAAATGTCTGAGTCACTGTTGCCATCTGTGGGTACATTATATTAGACAGAACCATCCATCCAACATTAACACAAGGTGGCCAGCATTTTCCTAACTGACATGAAATTAAATGAAATTTATAGGACATTTGGTGGTTACCTTTAGATATCATTGATGTGGTGATAGATTGTATTCCCAGCATTTCCCCTATGACATAAAAAAACAACTGAAAAAATGAGAAAAAGATTTTTCTCATCTTTGCCCTGTCCCAGCCCCACTTTAACAGAGACCTCTTTTAATGCCCCTGTGCTAGAGACAAGGCGACAGGCATCCCATTCTTATGAATGTGATATCCCAGTAATGCCTTGCAGGAGTCATAAATGTACTAATGTTGTTGGCATAAATGTTACCAATGAACTCAATAGATTTTGGTACGTTCAAGGTCACAATGATCTCACATTTTTGTGATTGCAGTATATGAGGAACAGCTGGATGGACCACTGCATCAGGGAGAAACTCAAGTTTAAACATTAGATCAGGGGGGTCAAACGTACGGCCTGTGGGCCAGTTCTGGCTCGCCAGAGGGTCCAATCCGGCCTGCGGGATGAATTTGCCAAGGGTGAAAATTACATAGAAAACAGAAGAGACATAATATAGTTGAAATGTTTTTCTCCAGAAATTTCTGGTTGTTCATATGTTTTGTGAAAGGACAGTTCATTTAATGTAAACATAATGGACTTGTACTACTGTACTTCTTTGCACTAAAACACTGCACTTTGCACTAAAAGGGAAAACATTTTGAGTGCTCCTTGTTTATAGGTTTTTACAGATATAGTAGAATACATGCTGCAATGTTTATTTTACTGGTCCGGCCCACTTGAGATCAAATTGGTGGGTCACTGTAACCTCTCAAAATAAGTGAATTCACACACTATACATGACACAAGGCAGACTGGTAAAGAGACTTGATTTGATTTAATGATTTGAAATTGACAAAGTTTTTTTTCAGACTGCACATGTTTCGATGACTTGTTTTAGTTTTCAGTAGTTGAATTCATGCAGTAAATACATGAACACAGTTTTCTACTTTGAGCTCATGCCTCTCCCTCGTTAGCTGTGACTCATAACTTGAGTCATGATAGATTATTCAGGATGTTTCTACTGTGTCAGTTGTTAAATATGGATAATAAGTGATACCATACAATCATCCGAAGGGACTGAAGCCCTGGACACCTGCAGGCATTGTACGTATCTAAATGCAGATGGAATAAAAACTGTAAATTGATGCAAACAAACAGATGCATGTTTTGCATTAAATCCAAATGTTTTCAGAATCCATAAACAGCGCCTTCTATGCAAACAGGAGAACAGAGACTGGTGCTGTTATCTGTTTTTAACTTACTAGACTAGACTACCAACACATCATGCCTAATTTATGGCAACATCCGTGTCTCATCTATTCTGATCCAAACCAAACACCACGCAGCAGGACACGAGCAAACAGATGGAGGGGCAGGAATTATTCTGCACATATCGTGTTCAAAATGAAGGAACAACACCACCAAACTGAGGTTGACTAAAACAGCTTAATGAGGGGTTTTATTGCAGGGTTCCAAGATTTATTTGGCAGGACTGAGCGTTGGAACTGTCCACCAACATTTGACGGGTTTGACAAAACACCAGAAGAGGCAGCAAGCAGTGAAAACTCCACCAGATGAGCCCTCTGAGGCAGATGTTGGGGAGGCAGTGATAGCGGTGGTATGTATGTATAGTATGTGTATGAGTATGTATGCATGGACTATATTATGTCTGCATATGTAACTACATCTGAGGATAAAACATCACACAGCTCCAACCATGGCCTGTTTTCATACTGTTTCATATAGTCACTAAAAATCAGTTCACACATTAAAAAGTGAGAAAGGACCTTTTGAATTAATAAAAACAACTTGGGAAAACACTCACTTCTCAGAATGCGAAGGATGAGATCAGCTGTCGTTGGGTCAGGACAGAGTAAACTACTTGACTTTAATATCTACTGAGTTATATTCTTTTTAAGGCTCTTAAAAAAGCAGTTTTAAAGGCGGCTGTGTCATCACGGCTTTAATGAATTGTTAAACAAAATAACAAGGGTGCTCATCAGTGCTTGTACAAGTAGTCACTCTTTTTTTTCTCATTACTAAAGGTGTCTTTGGATATTTAGGGGATTTTGGACAGTTTTAAAAGAATATATAACTGAAAATCTGCCAAGACTTCCAAAGAAAGAAAAACTTTGAAGTGTGTAGCTTACTTTTTGGAGGTTGAGAGCTGAAGTCAGTTTGGATACACCAGTTTAAAAAGAAAGCATTCCCTCCTTCAGCCTCTTTCACTTTATTGCTGGTTTATATGATCATTATGACTCAAACAATTAGTTTATGTAGTAATCTACAAATTAAAAGCTGCAATGTCCCCCTTTAAATTTGGATAAGTTGGTTCAAGGGAGAAAGATTTCATCACATACACACACGAGAGAGAGAAAGCAACAGAGAAAAAAGCAGAGGAAGCACCAGAGACTCCTCACCTTTTTAAATTATTGACAGTTTTGACTACTGCATTCTGCATTAGGTGTCTTTATGACTGTACGATTCATGTGGTCTATTCTGTCTCCACATGACTGCTAAAATTTACAAATATAACTACACTACTCACACAAAATGTTAGGGATATTGGGCTTTGGGATGAAATGTCAGACTGCACCTCAAATGCACTCTAACCTTTACAGGTGAACTTAATTTGACCTTCTCTAAACTTTTGAATGCTAATGTCCAGCTGTTCAGTATTGCAGTGCTTAGAATATAACATGCTGTTCTCCAACAAGGTGATTAGCCACAGACATCACAACAAGTGTTTGATCCAAGAATCAACCACTAAATGTTCTGGTTTAGTGACAGCTTGTATTGAAACAGTCCTCTTCATCCTGCTGTTCACATTCTGACATCATGAGACCAAGACCACACCTGTATAACAATCAACAGTACCGGGACATGTTGAGGCTTCAAACAGGATGTTCTCAGAGGGAAGTGTCCACTGAACTCAGAGTGTCACAGAGTGTCAACAAGTTGAACAGAGAGAGGCAGATAAGTGGACGTCCTTTGGTCACATGACAACTTACTGACATATGGACATGTTTTGTTGTGGTATAGCCACCACTGTTGTTAGCTTTTGTTGTAATACATTGTTTGAGATGAAGAAATGACCATTCAATACTTCCACTTCAATGCCCTAATTTCATGATATATCACTGTAGCATGAACTTTTTACATTTTTAATAAGTTTTACCTGGAAGTCAGACATCCCTAACTTTTAGTGAGTAGCGTACTAATACAACTCACATTTATTTTATTTTGTGTCAACTTACAACACAGATTCAACACTGAAAACTGTCAGTTTTATTGTATGTTATTGGTATGTCATTCTATGTTGTGGCTCAGATGATCAGGACATCTTAACATAAATGATGAATGAATATAAGTAGGAATAAAGAATATATTTATGTGTTCCCTTGGGAAGATGCCATCAGTGAGGCATATTAAACGAAAAAACTGCACTATGCCAACCTGGCAGCTGAAGCAGAAGAATGAGGCAGGAGTGTGAAGGTGCTCCAAGTGGAGGTGCGCTGCAGGGGCTTCAGCGGTACATTTGGAGCCTGCACGCCACTTGTCCAAAGCATGCAGAAGGTCAGAGGGCAGTTTCCGTAATCCAGAGTTTTAGAAGAGAATCAGGCAGTTACTGGGAATCCTCCACTAGACAGGCTACACAGAGATGATTCAGAATTGGTCCATGGGGAAGACCGTGAGTGTGGTTTTGCAAATGCGAAAACTCCTAAATGTCAACAAATTAGCCGAAAAAGTGCCTCATGTCAGTCCTCGTTAGTATAGTGGACAGTATCTCCGCCTGTCGCGCGGAAGACCGGGGTTCGATTCCCCGACGGGGAGAGTGTCTTTGTTTTCTGCTAGTACAGCTCACTGAAAATTTATCAGCCTTGGTTTGCGCTGTTGGATTTCCGCGCGTCCGGCGGATGCGGTGGGTCAGAGGGCAGTTTCCGTAGTGTAGTGGTTATCACGTTCGCCTCACACGCGAAAGGTCCCCGGTTCGAAACCGGGCGGAAACAAGGCTCCATCTCCACGGTTTTACAAGAGAATCAGGCAGTTACAGGGAATTCTCCACTTGACAGGCTACATAGAGATGATTCAGAATCGGTCCAAGTCGGCAAATGCAAAAGCTCCTAAATGTCAACACATTTGCCCCAAAAATGCCTTAGTCAGTTTGACGATTTGGGGAGAAAATCATTGTTTTCTGCTAATAGAGCAAGCCCAAGGTTTGTCAGGCTCAGTCTATGCTGGTGGATTTCCCCGCGTCAAACGCAGGGGTGCTGTCGCCGCGCAGTTTCCGTAGTGTAGTGGTTATCACGTTCGCCAACACGCGAAAGGTCCCCAGTTCGAAACTGGGCGGAAACAAGCTTCTCACTCCATGGATTTTCAAAAACAAGGTGAAGTCAGGCCAGTACTGCGCACAGCGAGCTTGCTGTCATCTTGGCGTGCTGGTTTACAATTGACATCATTGGAAGGCTGGATGAAGATAACTCCAAATCTGTTGATGTAGGCCACAGCCA
>OMNW01014030.1:7403-24726 GCA_900303245.1 Selene dorsalis
GGTTTGTTGTAAGGTGGTTTTAAAAAAAAAAAAAAAAGAAAAAAAAGATCTAGTGAGAAGTTGGCAATTCTTTTTTTTTTTTTAGTATATTTTCGGGCTTTTTTGCCTTTATTTGATAGTGCAGTTGAGAGAGACAGGAAATGGGGAGCCAGAGAGAGGGGGAATGACATGCAGCAAAGGGCCGCCCGATGCGGGATTTGATCCGGGGCCAGCTGCAGCGAGGACTATAGCCTCTGTATATGGGGCGCCTGCTCTACCCACTACGCCACACGACGCCCCGAAGTGGGCAATTCTTAAGGCTGCAGATACTTTAACGTGTACAAACAGCTCAAGCTGATCCATTTTAAGAATCAAGAATCAAGCAGTGGAGATGGCAAAACAGCAAGTCAGGCACTCATAGGATCAGTCAATCAGTCAGTCGTTCCTGTTTCCCATTACTTCCTGTGTTTTTGCTAAGCAAACAAGTGCAAGCAAACAAGTGGTCTTTTAATTTATTTAGCAAATGTGTATTCTCCTTTGGTTTGCTTCAGCTCCTTTAAAATTCTCTTTATTGATTTTGTGTCTGACTCTGATCGGTGAGAGCTGCCTAAACGAGAAAAAGAGAGAGAAAAAAAACATGTCTAAGCTGTGTTTGACTGAGAGAGCACTGTTGAACCACCTATCAGTAAACTTTCATCTTCTGCAGACAAGTTAACAGAGGGCATGTGAAGCTGCTGTGCTATTTGCATTGAGAGCACATTCACGCCAGCACTGTGCTGATAACAGGCTCTCTGTGGATACACTGGGACTGAATGATGTAATCCACATTTTCCTGCTTTTACAGCCACTTGTCTGTGACGTAATTAAAACTAGCAGTGTTTGTGCACTGTCCTGATGCAAACAGGCCTGCTTTTTGTCTTATTCTCCTCTGTCTGACACACATGCACAGTGATACACATGACAGAGAGACATTTGTCTGTCTTCATTGTCAGCAGCCCTTAAAAAAATCTTTCAGGATGGGACATTTACACATTTCAGTATCAGCCAGCACATATCTGAGTTATGAGATCTGAATTCATCCAAAGCCACTATAGCACCCACAGAAATCCTGTAAACTATCCAGGCTTTGCTAACTCTCAAAATAGTTATATGCCATCATAACAATTATATACCCTACCATTTTCCCTTCACACAACAATCAAAGGAACTCTATTATCTTATCAGATTATGTCTGTTTAAATATCTGCGTGCATTGTTTTATCACATATAAAATGGGATAATGCTATAAATTCTAATACTAAGTTGAAACGGTGCTTTAAGAGTAGCCTTAAAGCAGTGTAGCAATCAGTAGGTTAGTATCAGCTGACCTATTGATTGAGTTCCGTGCTGCAATAATCAGCTCCTGCAGAGCATATGATAATGATTTCTCCAAAACAAAGATAAAGAAGATCATATATGTTTACCACTGAAGTTGACCTTTTAGAGTGTATTCAGTAGACAAACTATCTGTCAGGCTGCAAATAGCCAGACACATGCTGCAGAGAGAACGCATGTGGCCTTCTGTTCAAGCATGTTCCGCTGGTGTTGGGACATACTTTGCTGCTGATGAACTATATCATATAAAAATGGAAATTACGTGATTACTGTGTCCAAGTGTGTCAAGTGTGATTTACTGAGGTAAAGTTGAACTTGAATTACCGTGGCTTGCTTGATCAGAAGCTTTAAGCTATACATATATATATATGTGTAAGGACATGGGATACTTCCTTACATGAGATACTTACAGTAGTCTTTACAGTCCAAAGGATCATGAACAGGTAAGCAATCCAAAGTAAGCAAGTACAAATATATGCAAATACAAGGAAAAATAGGAAAGCTGTGAACACACAAGACCAATAAAGACAATCTGGCAAACAGGCATGGACGACAGGGAAGAATATACAAGGGATGACTATGAGGATAATCATGATGTAAAATAAAACAAAAACATGGAAACTGAAAGACAAAGTGTCCTGTAGGTAACTGATGCGTTGGATGCATTTTTTATTTAATTTACACATGCTTCATGTGAATTCATATGCTTGTTTATGTGTCTAACGTCTGAAGTTCACATGTTCTCATGGTACAAAAAAAATCTAAAAATATTGAATATGAAATTTATTTATCACTTTACAATTTACAACAGTTTAGCCTTAAAGTGATATGATTCAGTTTGTGGATTTTCTGGGGAAAAATTTCAAATTGTTTTGGTAGAGACATGAAAACAGAATCTGTGTGTTAAACTAGTTAAAAATAGAACAAACAAGGACACACCAACACCTCTCCACCTCACACATTAGAATCAAACAAGTTGCATTGATCCTCAATACAACATCCCCTTCTCCCTGTGTTTCTGTTTTGTGTCAGGGGCAGCACTGTTCAACTACAAGCACAGGGAACAAAACATTACCCAAGCCCAGTCACTATTACAGCAGTATGTATGAGACCACATAAAAATACATGTATACACCCAGGCATACAAAAAGAGCCCAGACAGAAGTAGATAGTGGCAAACAGGTCTGCAAACAGGGAAGAGGAAGTCATATAGTTCTATTTAGGGTGGGATTTGTGTTTTCCCCAAAGATGCTAAAAGACACCAAGTCTTTGATTAATGCATCAAGCTGATTGGTTTATACAAAGGCAAGTATTTAAATTCTGTAAAAGGATTAGTGTCCTGAGAAGTGTGCTATCTTAACAGGAGGTGAAAATCTGTTGTTGATTGCCGCTCATATAGCATCAGTCCCTCTTATCGTGAAATCTTCCCCTAGATGGACCTTGGTGAAGAAAATGAACAAGTCATATGAGTTCAGTCACAATAAAACAGATGAACCTTAGTTCTCTAAAATAATCATTTAGTAGACAGAAAGAAAATATGAAATCTGATGATGCATTATATGGAACATCAAAACTGCAAAACTACTTGTCAATTATCTCTTTTAATAATCTAGTTATTAAATGAATTGCTTGGTGATTATCAAATATGTAATTTTAAAAAACAACAAAATGTAACAGGAGAAAATGTAACTCATACTCATCAGTTTGTTGCTTAATCACAAATCTAAAAGCTATTGTTATACGAAATCTTTTCCTTTTGTCAGTTTTGGAACAATCTCATATATACAGACTGACAATGAATGGCTCTGATATCAGCTTTGATTGACAGTATGAAAATGCTTGAGGTTGTGTAAGGACACAAAGAAAATGTAAACAAGTGGATGTGCACAGTACACCACATGTCTGAAGTTATCTACCTACCTTGTTAGCAGTGACTAATAAAGGATTTACCTCACTGACCCACCCTGTGGTTGCTGAACAGCTTTACCTCAGACAGCACCATGAACATGCATTCAGGAGGAAAGCAATACTAAAGCTTTGTGGGAAATGTATTGCTTTTACAACCTAGGAGTGAAATCACCCAGAGGCCTCTTATCAAACCCCACCCCCATTTCCCTAAACGCCCCTGCAGGGAAAGGATTATGGGTCATCTTTTAACTGTGCCATCTGCTCCAAATTGACTCTCAATTAACACTGGCAAATGAGAAAGCTGTCAGAGCAAAGAGCAGCCGGGACTGAGACGTTTCTCTGTGAATGTTAAATCGCTGCATGTCACTGTGCTTGAGGCTGAAGTTTGAATGAGATTTTGTCAGTGACAGGGAAGGTCTTCCAGCTAATTATTTCAAAGCCTATGTTTTTGATGAGCGCCCACACAGCTTCCTAATTGATTAGCCCTCTGTGCTTGCAGACGATCAATGTGTTTGGCCTTTGGCTAAAACAACAGATATGTGTATCATCATAGTAGCCTATATTCACATACCCCCCGCCCCTCAATTTTGATATCACCCCTATTTGCACATTCCTGACCTCTTATGCTCTCTCCCTCCACACACTCACCCCACATTCATGTAATGATAATCACCTCTAATAGCATTGCAAGAACGCAGTGAAGCAAAAGAGCATGTCATTCTATAGGTGGTTGTGTGTGGTAGTGGCAGCAGGAGAGCAAACAGCTGGTCAATAGGACTTGACACTTGGCTCATAAGCCCTCGGGTCAGAGGGCAGATGAAGTGTGCCACACTATAGACCCTATACAGAGGGCAGGTGGTCAGCCTAAAGAATAAGCTCCACTCCCCAGTGTGCACACACACAATTAGTGGTTATTGGCTTTGGCAGGTCTGACAGAAGCAGGAAAGGGTTTCTGGGCTCACACTGTACAACTTTTGCTCTTGAGGAGTAGGAGTGCTATAAATAGTACTGGTAGTAATACTAGCACCACAGTTGTAGCAACAGGCGCAGATACTAGAGGTACAGTAGCAGCAGCAAATTGGACAAAACGTTACAGTATCCTATGTTATAGTTGTAATACTACTCTGTTTTAACAAAAGTTGCTAAGCACTTCAAAACAAACTAACAACCAAAAAACAGCCCACACAGTAGAATGGAATTTTTTTTTTTTTAACATGCCATCTATTTATATGTGTGCAGTTAAATACATTACCCCTGTCCCATTGGAAATTATGATAGATGTGGGTTGGCCAACATCTGCCTCATCAACAGCACCAGTGGGCCTAAATTAACATTTGATCACACCAGTAACAGTACATCTTTTAAACTAAATTTTAAACTTAAATTTAAACAAAAACCAGAATAAGAATAACAATGTCAATAAGAAAACTCATCATTAAATTATATTTAGTTTGCTTGCTTAGTAAAATACATGTATATAAGGGAGATCAAGGTCTTGTTTCAGTGAAGAGGACTTTTACTCAAATCTAGTCATAAAATGGCAAATATACATGCAAAAACTCGTTATACCCTATACCATGTTGCTGATTGAGTGTGTAGCCAACTTTGTGTGGCATAACATATCATTATATGAAAATGCCACTGTGAGCAAATTATTTCTTTAATAGCACAGCGAATTCGAAAAAGAAAGACAAGCTGAGCGGTTGGGAAATCTTTTAATCGATTTCCCTTGCTGAATTCAATCTACTTTACGCTACTCAGCATTTATCGGTTAGCACGAACGATGAGAGTACTAGTTGGGCTTCTGATGCAATACCCTAGCGGAGGAATCAAGCTTATACGAACAGGATGGCGGAAGTTTGCCTTGTTGCCTAGATACGAGCGCGGAGGGTGGCGCATTCAATAGTCCCTCTCTGAGTGAAACTGGCCTTTGGTAGCGGACATTATGGCTCTAGATAGTCTGAGTCATCAAGGAGTGACCTTCTACCGATTTGAGCCTGAATGTCGTCCGTTTCCTTGACGTTGTTGAAGAAGAACTGAATGTGAAAACAGCGCCATTTCTGTCGGCGTCCATGATACGCGATGCTACCGCAGCGGATTCCAGAGCTCAAGCTCGGAACGGCAGCGGGAGAGAAATAGCCGCTCCCCTTTCGCTGCTTCTCTCTACTTCAGCCCACGGCAGGTAAGTAAACTTGCAAGCTGGGTGGGAGCTTTCGTTTCATATTGTGGTGTTTTGTCCACACTTAGAGTCCCATGTTTAGGCATCTTTTTCTTTCGCTGTATGACGATATGGCGCACATTTTTGAAGGGAAAACGTCTGACAGTCCCCTAGTAGTCTGCCGGGGCAGCCGCTCCGCCTCCCCCTTTTCACAACAACAAGCGTACGTGATAGATAACGTTTGTTTGAAATTAAATACAATGCCTACGCTGAATTGTCGTGTACGTTGGGTCATTTCGTGTGCTTTGCTTCCCATGGAAACTTTAGACTTGGCCCGAAGTTAGCGCGTTGTCGTTTGCTATGCTGGCTAACTATTTAATGTGTAACCGTTTTAATGTCACCGTAGAGAAGCAGCCTCCGTTCACCTGCCCGACACATACCAAACTAACGTCGGTCTTCGTCGAGACGTGGAGAGATCGCGATTTAACTAATTATGATGAAGTGTATCCTGTGCCACCGGGATGATGAATGCTGTGTAATCGTAAAAATGACAATAAAGTGTCTTGACAGAGGTCGAGCAGCTAACTTGGCTAACTTAGCTCATAAGCTAAAGGTCGGTGGTCTAGCTAACCTTGCTGCTTGACTGCCAAGTGACGCTAGCTAACCAAAGTTAATAACATAACCCAGTATAACATTTGTTGACACTTTAGCTGTCACCAAGTCGTCGTTTCTATGGCATATTTAAATAATAATGGCATCAATGCTGTATGTGAAACATCGTTTATAGGCCAGCAATGTACGGTTAATGTCAGGAAGCCACCAGTATCTGCAAGTTACAACACAACAGAAAAGCAGGCTTATCGTTAATTAACTCTGCTTTATCGTTTTTTTTGTTGCTTGTCGCGTAAGATAATTGTCGTGTAATCATAAATTGTAGGATAAAGTGGGTAGCATGTGGATAGTGCAGTTCGGAGCTAGCTGCCGGGGCTAGTATTTATACAAGAAACAGCTGGGTTGGAGACGCTGGTCAGCCATATTTAGCTATGACCGATAAAGCTAGCAAACGTTTCAGTTGTCAATCTACATTTAATCAAGTGACACAATGCTACTCTGTATATCGGCAATGACTGCTGAAATGGTGGGGTTGTATACGGCAAAGCTTCGTGCCTTGTCCTTTTGACGTCTCCTAACGGGCAAGATTTAGTATGCCACTGTTGAATGACTGCCGGGCCAGCCAATCAAATCGGTGCAGCCTCCATTTGCTCTTCGCGTCGGTTCTCTAATCCACTGCTGCCAGATGAAACGCATGAACTTGACAGCAAGCGATTCCCACAGAGTTGCACTCGGTTGCTTGTCAGGTGTTTTGTAATGGACCCTAATCCTGGACATGTTTTAATCTATTATACACAACTGAATCTATACAGTGTTGTTTTGTGACTACAAAGGATGAAATAATAAAAAATGGTCATGTGTAAATTCTCTTAGAAGTCTTACAAAACCCTTAGGCATTTCAGAGAAATGTCATTAATCTTTTCTGCTTCTCCTTTTATTACTTGAGTTAGATTGCATTTTTATATTACAACTGCAAACTGGAATAACTTGTATGTTTGAAATAGATTCTCATTAATGTGAGAGGTTTCTTCCTGGTGAGCAAGTGTAATCTAGTGATCTTAAACTCAACCTCTGGTAGAGTGTGCTACTGTTAAGTGACAGGTATTATTATGTTGTCATTGTTTATCACTTCAAAGCATGCTCAGCGCCTCAATATGTCAAGGTTGTGGCTGCTGTCTACATTATTCAAAGATAACTCTCATGCTCTCTTATGATGTCATTAACATGGTTATAAACCACCAATAAAACCTAACTGGAATAGGGAACAAAACGTACCTACAGTGGCAGGATCTGTCATAACATATATTGTTACATCACCTGTTCTCTTGTTGTGTCCCTTCTAAAAGCATATCATTGTTTTTTTAATGTTTGTTTGCTCTGTTTCAGGTTGTGCAGATGAAGTGAGAATAGCCCCAAAATGGACCCCTGCAACTAAGACGCAAACACATCTTGTGTTTTGCTCAACAGCTGAGACCATCAGCAGCATAAGCCATGCCTGACGAGTAAAATCCCCTCTTTTGCTCAAAGCAATAAAAAAAAAGAAAAAAAAAACCTACTACATGCCTCCACATGTAGAGCCCCTTCAGTGCGCCCTGCTGGAGTGACTGCCCTCTCATCCAGATAGGTTCTGCCTCATCCTCTCTCCAAATCCCTCTCCGCCAAACCACCCATAACTACCCATCACAATGCCGCTCCACTCGAGAATGGCCAACACCTGAGGTCCCATGCGTCCAGTGAGCACCGATTCAGACGGTCCAGCTCCTCCTGAAAACCTCTCTTGCCCCTACCCCCTTGTGGGTCCCCTGCCTGCCTCAGAGATGTCCCTGCTCCAGTCGCTGGGGCCAGTACAAAGCTGGCTTGGCCAGGAGCTTGAGAAGTGCGGGATTGATGCCATGATTTACACCCGCTACGTCCTCAGCCTTCTTCTGCATGACAGTTACGACTATGACCTGCAGGACCAGGTGACCTCCTGCAACCTTTACGAAATATTTGTAAAATCAAAAAGCTTATGAAATAATTGTTTGTCATTTGTAGTTTATTATTGTCTAAAGTGGCAGTGAGTTTTATTCAGCAGGGGAAGCTGGTGTGGGGAATTTATTGATATTTTTTTAGAAGAAAATGTATGTCTGCTAGGAGAGGTTAACGATGGGGCTTTTTTTTCATGTCATGACACTTGTACTACTTGCCAATTCTGTCATTTTGCCATTATATATATTGATATGTAGTTCCTGTTCATTTGCAGATTGTTATGGTATAATCATAAGTTTTGTTACAAATTGCATATATTGTATGTCATATGTGTAATCATGAAATGCTTTGCTGTTTTCCATGTTACTGTTCATAAGTTTATAGTCATAGTTTTGTCCTGTGACTCACTTTTCTTGGTTTATGTGTGACAGGAAAATGACATCTTCTTGGGCTGGGAGAAGGGAGCTGGGAAGAAATGGGGTAAGAGTAAGAAGAAAGGAGGGACTGACCTGAGTCTTGAGGAAATGAAGAAACAAGCTGCTGTGCAATGCCTCCGCTCTGCATCTGATGAAGTAAGCACTGATTATTGCAATCCTGTGATTCTAATTGTGTTTAGGGAGTGGTCAAATAATGCTTTTTCCATTCTAATGTAAAATAATCCTAGCCTTAAATCAGTTTCGCTTTGGAGGAATGTGAACCATTTATTACTCACGCTGAAGCAGGAACTGTTTGAACTTTCTTGTTACATACGCCAAGGAAGTTATGTTTTCGTCAATGTTTGTCTGGTGGTTTGTTTGTCTGTCAGCAGGATCACACAAGAACTACTGAATCGATATGTACAAACTTGGTGAAGGGATGGGGAAGAAACATTGCAGTTTTTGGCTCTGGTTTTCAATTGAATTAACAACTATTAAAAGTGCTCTGACTAGAGAAAGCATGAGGGTGTGATTTGTCTAATTATGTCAGGAATTTGTTTCTGTAGTATTCCTTGTTGCTTGTTAAGGTGCAGTCATGCAGATATTAATTGTATGAATCACGTGAATAGTCGGTGAAAAGGGGCCGTGTCATTGTGGGAGGCTAAAGCATTAAACAAAGGGAGATTTTTATTGTAAATGCATTGTCACCTCATTTGGTCATCCTCTACTGGATGACCACACCTTCAGTTAGTCTTCATTAGAAAGGTTATGTTAAGGTCAGAGGGTCAAAGTTCTTCTTTGACATAAAACAGTTCTGTCCTTGCTTAAAATACACGACTTTCAGAGGAATGGCATTTGTATACATGTCCTGAAATATTGGTTGTGGTTAATGCATCTTGTGGGTGAAAAAGCTACAGGGATTTGTTGATGTTTTTTTCTGGCTAGCAGTAGTCAGAAAGGTGTGCTTTGGTTGAGAATGACACAGAGCAGGGGGGAGGAAAGGGAGAAGGGTCTGTGAGGCAAGATGAGGAGAGTTGAGCTCTTCTCTAGGGACTGGACTCTGCGGTCTATTTTTTAACCAGAACACGCTGCACGGGATTGCAGCAGTGAGCAGCAGACTTGGTTGGCTGTCAGCTGACTGGCATTAGCACAGTGATGCAAGAGGAAACACTGGGCAGGAGAAAACCTTGCTCTGCCTTTCATGAGATGGCATGGTAAGGAATAACATTTTCCAGAAGAGTGAAGGTGATATGAATGAGCTAAAAGTGTGGCAAGACTGGGACAGAGGAGCAGCAGTGTTTGTTTGTTTGTTTGAGCCATTTCTTCCGACAGTGCCTGTTTGGTCTAAGCTAGCATTTGAACTTGGATGTTGTATTTACCTCAAACCTCTGTTGTTACTATATTTTTCCACATCACATTGCTCAATCTGAGAGGACAAACATGATATGTAGTAAATGTTCAGGGTGTCAGAATACTGTGAAGCAATGAGTTATGCTATTGCCTTGAGTTTGTATTTTACATTTTTTAAATTCTTTTTTTGGAAACAATTTCTGCACCATACCTAAATATAGCACAGTCACTGCCAAGTATGCCTAAGCTCTCACAAGTCAGCTGGTTTGACTTGTGTCAACCCCGTGCCTTTCATTCTTTCTGTTAAGTCACAGTCAGAGTGAGTGTTTGAAACGGCATTCTCTCTCAGGCACTTGGAAAGAAAGCAGCTCTTTTGTGTTTGTGAAAGTGCTGGTGTTTTTGTATCTTTAAAAAACAACAGCACACTGATTTGGTACTAAATATTAAAATACCTGGTAATAGTTTGTTAAGTAGGCTGTCCTTGTTCTAATACCAATGCTCATGTTGTGATGTTGATTGACTTTGTCATCAGTATTTTTACGTCAGCATGCTCAGAGCAGTTCAAGCTAAAAAAAAATAAAAATTTGGCAATTTCACAATAATCAGTTTGGGACTAGTAGATTTTGTAATTTGATACCTAGGGTAAAGAAATGCGGCTCAAAAATATGTTTTTTTTAATTATTCTTTTTCACAGAACTCTGGAATTGAGAGCCTGGTTGAAGAGCTTTGCTCTAAACTTAAGGACATCCAAAACAAACAGAAAGGTTTGGTTTACTCCCTTAACTAACACATCACTAACTGTTTAATGAAAAAAATAGATACAGAAAGTTGATTAGTAACTGTTCTGTTATGATGTTGCTCTTTCATCTCTTTTACAGAGGAAAAACTGATTCAAAAGAAGTCTGATGGCGCTCAGTCTCCAGAGCGAGCTGAGTCCCCCTCTTCAAAGGACCAGGTGGAAATGTAAGCGATATCAGTGTGGCCATGGTGCATGAATGGGTGTTAGTGTTTAATAAAAGTGGCAGCACAACACACCCATCTACTCGTTTATTTGAACTATACTGCTATAAATTAATTTTGGATCAACTTTTTTCTCTTGTCTTTTGTGACTGCAGGTATTATGAAGCCTTTCCTCCTTTGTCAGAGAAACCTGTTTGTCTCCAAGAGATCATGACGGTGTGGAACAAGGCTAAGGCCTGTGCATACTCAAGTTCATCATCCTCTGCAGCCCCACAGACAAGCACAGACACCTCCTCCCCAAAAGATTGCAACAGTGAAGGTGAGGCTGCAAAGGAGCGAAACCTGGAGGCATATGGTACCATCACTACTGTGACTAGTGAAAGAGGCCAGCAACGACGAAGCAAGAGAGAGAAAGAAAACCGGTATCATGGTGGTGCAGCAGTGGAGGAGAAATCTACCGTCCATCCCAAGAGACAGACCAGACACAGATCTGAGGGCAAATACAGACCCAGATCCTGGTCATCAGGCTCTAGTGAGGCAGGCTCCAGCTCAAGTGGGAACCAGGGTGATACTAAGTCATCCAGAAGCAAGGCAGTGAGAATAAGGCACAAATCCAGAGAGGCTGCGAAAAATAAAAGAATGCGCAACAGTGGGCAGGTGAAGCTGCAGGTGAAGGTAATCGATAAAGAAGAGCGAAAAAACACAGGAGGGAGCAGTAGCAGCACTACTGGAGGTGCTGCCAAACAACCACAGCTTTACAAAAAGGGGAAGAGACTGCTCAAGGAGATTCATAAAGATCCAGGCTGGGTGGAAGCAAAAGAGGGGGGAGTTGAGGCTAGAAACAAAAAGGAGTATATGGAGGAGCCACTTTGGTACACTGAGCCCATCACAGAGTATTTTGTACCTTTCAGCAGCAGACAAAGCAAGCTGGAAACAAAATATCGAAGCAAGATAGACTCTCCGGATGGCTTTGGCTTGTCAGGTGACATTGAGAGGCTGCCGGAGAGAATCCAGGGAATTTGCATTGCCAATGAGAGCTACCAGAGGGCATACCTACCAGCAGGCTCGTTTGTAGATGGGCACTTTGTGGAAGGGCCTGGTGAAACAGAGGATGAAACTGCTGAACTCACTGGGACCTCAAGCTGCCCTCAGCCAGAGGATAGTAGAGATTTAGATGACAAGCATCTGTCTGAATTCACTCACTTCTATGAAGTTGATATTTATCAATCCATATTGGATACTAGTGCCTCAGACTCAATACAAGAGAGTCGGATCTTAAGCATGATTCGACAGAAAAGCAAAGAGCAAAGAGACGTTGAGGCAGAATGTTGTTTAGTGTTAGATGGCCTTGAGCAGCAAGGGAAAAGTGCAATACGGGCAGACTCACAGGAAGCTTCAGGATCTGTTGGATTCTTAATGGAGGATCTTGAAAATATGGCTCAAGTGTGGGGATGTTATTCACCATCTACTTCAGAAGATATAGATGGAGAAAGCTTCATAGGAGACTCTCCCATTCGGCTTTCCCCACTCCTAGATAGTGTTTCATTCACCCTGAGCAGACTATCTGGAAATCTGGAGGAGCCACCTGTCCCTGAGGCCACCAGTGAACCATCTGGTTTGAACTCATCCTGCTTCTCTCTTTTTGAGCTGCAGTATGACAGCCCCACTTTTCCTTTTCCCCGTGACTCACTCACCCATGGTCACGAAAACAACACCGATGTCTGTAGCTGTCTCGACCCACATTCTAATAAACAGTCTCGTTTGCTAATATGGACCAAAAATAGTGCCTTTGACGAAACTGAACACTGTTCTAACCTTTCAACAAGAACTTGCAGTCCGTGGTCACATTCAGAGGAGACGCGTTCAGATAATGAACAAGGAAATGCTCCCACAGAGGATGCTGCTCAAATAGGCAATGAAGAGATTGATTGTATAATCCCTCCTCTCTCTAGTACATATCTAGAGGATGAAATCTTGGATTTTTTGCAAGATGAGACTGGCCGTAAGTGTGAGGAGGTCAGTGTTAGCACAGCATCCAATCAGACCTTCACCAAAAAATCTAAATTGGAGTCCATTTGTGGTATAGCATTAGAAGAGGATGAGAGTAAGCAGTACAGCACTGGCATGTTTTCAGACAACACAAACCAACAGAGTGATGATTACAGCTCAGGGATAATAAAGGACATTTGGACTGCAATCAAAGATGGCAAATCTGTAAGGTCAAGGCAAAGAGCAGAAAAACCCAGTGAAGGGCTGTTCTCAGATGAATCAGGCAGTTACTGCTGCAGTTGTCCAGAAGTGCAGGCAAAAGGACTTCCAATTCAGGGACCTCAGAAAAAAGCAGTGCAGCGGTCAGAGTATCACCTTTGGGAAGGCAAGAAAGAAGAACAGGACTTAGCCAAAAACAAACTCTCCAAGGTAGATGGTGCTGGGGATTACATGACTCCGTCCAAGCCCTGGGACTTGAACTCTGACAAGGAGAGTACATCATTCATCCTAGGAGGTGTGTATGGAGAGTTGAAAACACTAAGTGGTGATAAAAATTGGGCTGTTGTTCCACCATGTGACACCCAAGAAAGCCTGCTACAGTGTGCTGCTGCAGCTGCCTCTGCGTCTAGCTCCGACATGCTCACCATCACTGGCACAGATGTTTTCATGAACACGAGCAGCTGCTTTGCCACCGGGCACAGGCCCCTGTGGAGGCCTCTGGTGTCCTTTGGGCAGAATGACCAGGCCATTAGAGGAGGTGGAGATGGATTGAATAAGGGATTTTCTTTCATCTTCCATGAAGACTTGCTTGGATCTTATGGAGGCTTGCACAGTGAGGAACAAGGTTTAGATTACCCCTTCGCATCCTTCAACCTTAACAATCCCTTCTCTCAAGTCCTCCATGTTGAGTGTTCTTTTGAGCCTGAGGACATGGCTTCTTTTAGTCCAGGATTCAAGCCCAAATCTATTCTTTGCTCAGACTCTGAGAATGAAGCCTTCCACCCACGAATATATGGCATCAACCGGACGCAGTATAGGGCCATCCGCATTTCCCCCAGGACTCATTTCAGACCAATTTCGGCTTCAGAGTTGTCTCCTGGAGGAGCAAGTGATTCAGAGGCTGAGACTGACAAAGAGGAGATGAGTTTTCCCGTCCTGGCGCCAGTGGACGTCTTTGATGATCCTCAGGCTGACCTCAAACCTCTGGAGGAGGATGCAGAATGTGAGGGCCCTTATTACGGGAAGTCAGAACTGGAATCTGGTAAATTTTTACCCAGATTAAAGAAGTCTGGCATGGAGAAGAGTGCCCAGACTTCTCTGGATTCACAGGAGGGCTCTAGTGCCCTCCTGCCAATCGCTGAGCAAGAGATTTGCTTAGACTGCAAAACGGCAGCAGCTTCATCAACTGCAGGTGGACAGACGGACGTCTCGGTTGCCAAGATTCAAAAAGAAGAATCTTCAGGAGAGAAACAGTCCTGCGTTTGTGCACCAGCAGGTCAGATCCCCAAGTATGGGATCGCTTATGACTTCGTTGGAGATGTGCAAGAGGTGAGGGTTTCTTTGAAGTTATTTCCTAAGCTTATCAGTTAATCGTGATCAGTAACAAAAACATAGACTTGAAATACACTATTTCATAAGCTGATTTCAGCTGCGTCACATTCCACCAGTGATGTCTCAGGCAGCTGTTTACTGAAACACTAACCACTTCTCATTTGTCTTGTTTAGTTCCCTCTGTTAAATATAAGTGGACAGGGAGGAACTGGCAACCAGCAAGATGAGTGCTGGTGGCAGAACACACTCTATTCACCCCTTTTCCCTGGCTCTCAGTGTACAGGTAAATGTGTTAGCATAAAGCATTCATAACTCATTCCCAATACAGCAGACCACTCACAAATAATGTTTTGTCAGTACTTTATTTCAGTTTTAGAAATGGTCAGTAAAACACCCCTGTGTTCGTAAAACTCATTAACATACAATTTACTGAACACTTAATCGTACATACATGAGCGTATGAGCTGGACTTTGAAAGTGAGTAATATTGCACCAGACTAATTATGATCGATTGTTGACCTGTAGAGAATATTTTTGCTGTTTGTGGGACAAGAAAAGTTTTACTTTCTTTTAACTTGTCATTTTTGGATTTTGTTACTTTACTAATCTGGTGGTTAAACCTTTTTTTTATCAGTATGTTGTAGGTAACCTTAATGAGTGCCATTGTGTGCATGCAGTGAAGTGTATGATTGTGGTTAGGGTGGTAGTGCCAAAGATATACAACTGACCCTTTGCTTTCCATACTTATTAATCAGTGTTGTTGTGCCATATAGGATATCTGTAGTCCAAAGAATGATGCCTATGTGCTTGTAATAATGTTAAAGTATTTTTATCACAGCCACTGGGCAAAACTGTATGAACTCATCAACAAAAGTTACCAACACCTAACACAGCAACAACAGAAATGGTCTAAAGGCAAAGGTCCATAAACCATAGGCACAACAGGGTGAAGTTGGTTTAGAGCACAGAAAGCAAGGAAGGAAGTGAAAAAATGTTACGTTTCCTCAGTTGGACCCAGATCATATTCAGCCCTGCAACAATGTCCATGCAACTTATCATTTTCCCTAAAACATGCTTGTTTTAGCTGGTCACTGAAATCCAGTAGCCCCTTTGGGATCAGGGTGTAGCCGCACTCTAGCAGTATTATTAACATTTTTATTGAGTAAACAATCTATAACATAACCTAAAAAATAGAGATGCCCCCCAAGCATGTAACATTTTATTTGCTGTACACTTTGAAGAATAAACAGTGAGTCACTGAGTTATGTTCTGTTGCCGGTCATGAACAGTTTACAGTCAACAAAGTGGTGAGGTATACAATACAGAGAGTGTCTGGATGTCAAACAGACATTTTTCCATTAGGGACACTTGTGCAAAGAAACTGATAGATCAGCTAAATATTGACATGAGAGTAGTTGGTTCCATCACAAATATTAAAGCCATCTAACATCTTATCCACTTTTGGTAACAACCTACAAATCTACTGAGTGATCATGGTAAAGACTTTTGCTGTATTCTTAATTAGGTCACAGAATCTGAAGGGTCACAGTAAGGCAACTCACAAGTCTCTAAAAATGCCCACAAACTGACTTCATAGACTTGTTCACTTTTAAATTTAACAGGTATAGAAGGTAAGGGAAGCAACAGTGCAGTGAACAATGAGGTGTGGCATGCATATTTTCACATGCAAAATTCTAATCATTTTCTTTGACTTCCTCCTCCAGGGAGCAGCAACATTTGAATACTCCAGTTTTGCAGAGGACGCTCGTGTTCGAGAGGAAGCACTCCTCTCCTTTTGTGACTGGACCTCTACCAGCAAAGATTCAGGGTCATCTCAGAGCTGGAAAACTTAATGTAGGCTAATTTTCTGAGACACCGCTCCAAAACCCCACACATAACCCTGCTGGTTTTCATTTACTAACTTAAATCCATGTGTAATCAACAATCAGATCAACAAAAAGTGAGTGAAAAATAGGAAAACTTAAAAAACATGTTCTGTCTTTGAGTGATGCCATGTGCGGACATGCATTTTAGGCATTTTAGAATTTGTTTCAGTTGATTCTGTACACTGATCCTCATTCAAGTCTCACAGTTAGGTAGTAGGGCAGTCTTTTGTTCTATCCTTGTCAGTTTTGTTCCCACCATTTTGCTTTTGAACTAGGTTACTGGTAGTTGGTGGTGTCTGAATGGTTGTGCATGTGTGTTTGTCCAGCCAGTCTCACTCCTCTTTTTCTAGTTAAACCTAATGTTGTGTGAAACAACTGCTAACGCATCCTCTACTTTCCATCTTGTGTTCAGAAAGACATTATAAAGGATGTTGAGATTTTTGAGTTGTGTAAGATTTGAGAGTTTAATTTAAATAGTTTGTTTGGAGGACTTTCTGAATGTGAAGTAGAGAATGTGTGCAGCTTTCTTCTGAATATACATAAATTCCCCATGTGTGAAAAGTTATCATAAACGAGTCTGATCTTTGAATGGTGATAGTCTTTCAAAAGCTAGTAGTAGACATAGTATGGTTTGTGAGGCTAAAATAAAAAAAAAATTCTTTAAAAATAACAATAAAAAAAAGAAAAAAACAGGAAATCTAAAGGAGTTTGTTGGCAAAAATACTAATAATCTACTTGAAATGCAATGCTGTAAAAGAATTGGGGAAAAAACAAACAAAAAAAAGGAACGTTTTTCTGGGGTCAAGACCCATCATAAAACAACATGACTACAGCCATTTCTGCAGACACCTGTGTTGCAATTGAATGAAACTTTATTTTTTGTAATTTCTATGGTACAGACTATTGGTGCTATAAGTATGTTCAAAATCTTTTGGAGTTGCAGTTCCATTTTATGACTGTGATCAGTAGATGGCAAAGCCTAGTTTCGTTTGTAATCCAGACAGTCAGACTCCATGAATATATATTTTTGCGAAAAATTGTGAAAAGAAGAAAAAAGTTTTGCCTGATTCTTTGCTTAATGTGGCTTGGTTTTTATTTTTAAGGTAACCTTTTAGTTGTCAGGCCTGTAACAGCTGAAGCAGAAATACTTGCAGGTATTTAAATCTCACTTT
>OMNW01014030.1:24746-55561 GCA_900303245.1 Selene dorsalis
TGACAAGATTGTGTTTCAGTTTTTTTTCTTTCTCTTTTTTTTTTTTTTTTTTTTTTTTTTTTTTTTTTTTTTTTTTTTTTTTTTACATATTCTTTTAGTTCATTGTCTCCCAGCAGTAAGGACGAAGTCAGCATTGACTAATGTTAACTGTCCACGCTGCAACTAAACAAATCTATAACAAAACAAGTGATGGGCAATGGTCAAACCAAAAAAAGGCATAATTACACTAAGGTACAAATGCTTTTTTTTTCCATGTGAGGTGTGTTTTTATTTATTTATTTTTTTTGGTTTACAATATATCTTGTTGAAATATTGAGTAATGTCTCACTGTGTGTGTCAGCATAGAACTTGTGAAGGCACTGGTTCAGAGTGAGTGTAATACAACTTTTAACTCAGAGAAATGTGAATGTATGCAGACCTATATTCACAAAAAATGTCAAAGGATTAGTACCCCACCAATTCGACACACCCTGAGCAAAGTAGCTACAAAACGCTTGAGATATTGTTTGCTGACCTTTTTTCGTGACCTGTGCTTTGAAACTTAAATTTTGTTAAAAGCATTTGCAGTTACAGTTTTCCCCCAATTGAACTCTATTTTTTCAAATGGGTTTTGAGGGCAGTAGCAGGGTGACTTACTGCGTCACATCATACCTTAAAACTGAAGCACAGATGACTAAAACCATCCTCCCACTAATGGGTAATTAAAAACAAGTCATCGGTGAGTAAACTTGCTTCAAAGCAGTGTTGCAGTTGAGAGTGTCTCCATTGCAGGCATGGCTTTGGGAATGGCTTCGTTATTTGAAAAAAATGCATAGATTGTAAAGGCCCAAGATTTGTTCAATCAGATGCCACTTCAATTGAAAAAGGACTCCCAAGTAGCTGAATGAAAGGTACTAAACTTCAGGGTCTTGTCACCTTTCTTTGACAGTCATCAGACACTCAGGAATTTTTTGATATAAGCATACTGCATAATCTACACTCAAATCCGTGACAGTGCATTGATGCATTAATGTAAATCCTTTCTTTGATTGTAGAGCAGTAATTATTGACAGGAATTCTCTCCAAGCAAATGAGAGGTGACTGTCATTAATTTAGAGCTATAGGTTTAGGGGAAAAAAAAAGAATTAAGCCATTGTAGATTGCATAAGCAATGCGGAGGGGAATTCAAAAGCCCTGAGTCCTATGCAATACCTTGGCGCATGATAAAATTTAACAGTGTATGGAGAAAAGTAATTCAGTTAATTTTGCATGTTGATTACTTTTGAGTGAGGGACACCTGAAAAATAAACCATGGAATGTGTCTGAAAATGCAGCATGCACACTTCACTCTCCATCTTTTTATGTTGGGTTGAACAGAATATTTTGGTTTAAAAAAAAATGTGAGTGAGGTGATATCCATGATTGAAAGAATGTGATATGACTGTGTGTGTTTGTGTGTGTGTGGGCGCGCGCGCGTGTGTGTGAATCTGTCACTGAAGAAGCTAACACGGGAGTTTAAAGAAATGCATCACACCTTTCTCCATCTAATTCTTCCATTTTGATAGGCTGTGTTTAAAAAAAACAAACAAAATAATAAAAATATAACAAAAAAGAAAAAAAAAAAACACTTCTGGCAGAAAATGCATTCAGTGGGAGTATATGCATTTGGAACGACATCGACAGGGTGGCTGAGTTTCAGATGCGTATCCGGCACTGAAAACTTGAGTTTTCCTCGTCTTTTCATTCCCACCTAGACGATGCTCCTTCACCCTCACCCTTCCTCTCTGTTCCTGAATCCCATCTGTCCTGGGTAGATGTGTTCAAACTTCATGTACACCCTGAGTAAATTATTTTGTTTCATTGTGGATTTTCTTAACATCTAATAAAGGAATAAACCAAACCTCAGCCTCTAAACTTCTCTGCCTTCTTTGTTTCTTCTTTGTCTTATTTCATTTATTTTTTGTATGGTTTTGTTTTGTTGTGTGATCAGGGTGATCAGGAAGGAACAACAGCTGTACATACTAGCTACGCCACCTCATGCCACTAGAGGGCAGGATGAGGATGCTGTAGGAGAGACTGCTTCTCTTTAAACCACACCACATATCAGTCCTCAGCCACTGTTTTCTTGAAGGTATTTTTTGTAACATAATATTTATCGGAAGTTTAAAATATTTTAAGATACATCTATTGCAATTAATATATTTTAATTGTGGAGTGTCAATCCCAAAACAAAACGTGCTTAAACACTGATCAGACTGATCAGCTGTAATTAGTGGTCACTAATAAATCCAACAAATCATCACTTTTGATGTCGTGATTCATTCATGAGATGTGTGTTCATATGTATGAGGTTTATTTATGTTACTAATGGCTGCAACCCAGGAATTATTAAATTTACATACAAATTCTGGAAAGGCATTTCTTCATTGTATGGTTGAGCTGAAATACATATACACCACTCACTACAGGTACATTATGTGTATTTAAGACCTTCTGTCTTTACTAGTTTACCTTATTGATAATCTTATCTCATACTGAACTGCAATTCATTCAAGTAGTGAACATAGAAACTGATTGAATGTGATAAACAGCAACATAAGGTGTAATAGGGGATTCAATATATTTAGTCATTTAAAAGCCAGGGCACGACTGTGAAGAAGACAAGGCCCGGAAATTAAAACAACAGTCAAGTGACAATATTTTTCGCATTAAGGACAATTAAACCTCGCAGGTGCAGGTGTGAAGGATTTACTTTCTGACCCAAGAACATGTTAATATGTGATTGTAGGTGGACAGGTTGTCGTGAGGTCGATTATTAATGCCTTCAGGTCCTTCAGGTGAACACATCGACGGTGATCATTCTTGACTCGATTACACCGCCGCCTCAATACAAGTTTGTTTTAAAATGGCGGCGGAAGCGTCGACACAGGTATGAAATATTTAGGTTACCGGATAAACTTGTGAAAGTGAAACTTGTGCTCGGTCATAAAACTCGTAATTGTTTCGCGTCCGCCGATGCCGAGAAAGTAAAAACGAAAAGCCTATCGCGTTTTAACTTATTTCGGCTCCACTTGAGGAAGCGCTGGTAAAAATGTGAGTTGGCGTCAGCGGCAAGTGCACTTGGTGAGCAAATCCGGTTCAACGGAGTGTTTTTGTTTCTCACCGGCCGCCTCTCTCCTGTGAGTTGAACGTATGTGTTCGCCCGGACGAATGGCCTCACACTAGTGCTTTTTGTACGCGCTAAGCTACGTTGAGGAAGCAGGGGAAGTGATGATGGTGCAGCAGTAGTCACAGCATCATCATGGACCGCTCCGGCCGGCGGATACCTGCCACCCACCTGTAGCAACAACCAGCGGCATGGCAAACACGACCCGCGGCACACAGGAGCGGAGGGACAGCCGCTGTGGTAGGTCACCGTGACGCACTCTGCATTCATTACTGTTAACACACATTTACACACAAACTCAAGCCCTGGTGATGTGGGTTTCTTCCTCCGTGGTTGTAACAGCTCACGCCGAAGTGCATTAAAAAATGTAGGTTAAATATGTCGTTGAAAACTGACTCTGGTAATGAACCATAACTTTTAGCAATCGTGAATGGTTTAATATCAGTCTTGAATTCGGCATATATTTCATTTGCAAAAGGCCACGTCCAGCCGCACAGCACACAGTTAATCTGCCCCCCCCCCTCTTAACACTGTGTCTGAGGCTGGTCTTTACTCTGATCAGCAGACAGCCTTCAGCTCCACTGTAAACTTAACTTACCATGAAGTTATGTGAAGCCAGTCATCAGTTCAGCACCTGGGTAAAATACCCCAACAAGTTGCATTTGCTGAGTTAAAGTGTTTTGCTACATTTTAAAGTCTTGTGAGAGGTGCAAAATTAGACTTTTCAAAGATTATTCATGTCACGGGTGTCTTGTTACAGCGTGTGTTCAGATCCAAATGCCACTTAGAAATGTGAACTGTGAAATCCACTTGAGCAATTTGCCACGTTTCAGAATCTGTGATGTTAACCAACCATAGATGAAAGTGAATGTGCATTTCCTGGTGCCTATTAATAGTAATGACATGATTCACATAGCAAGATTTGGGTGGGGGATTCAGTAAAATAGACCCTTGTTGTTTTTCATGAATTAAAACAACAAGAATACACATGCTTGTGTTGTTGTGGCCATCACACACTTTGCTTTCAAGCCTTAGGATTGATGCTGCGCCCTATTTAGCTATAACATAAGGATGGCACAGCATAACTGTAATAATAATAACAATAATAATAATTGGTTTGTAAACAGCCTGACATTTATTCTTGAGCTCTAGTTAGACATTGTTTCCCCAATGGCAGAGGATCAAGCTTGGACAAAGTCTACCAAGCACACATGACCACATGCAGGCCATGGTTTAGAGTCTGGTAAAGAATCTGACTCTCAGCCAGTAAGAAGTTACGGCTTTTTTAGATTTTATTGCAGCTTAATTTGTTTTTCCCCCTGTACCTGTTTAACCACATGAAAATTAGTCATTAAGTCAATTTTTACAACATTTTATTTTATTACTTACTGATATTTTATAATAGTATTTTTTTATTGTGTGTGTGTGTGTGTGTGTGTGTTTTCACAGCCGTATGTCTCTATGTTTCATTGAAAAACAGAACATGAGCATCTTCACACATAAATAGAACTTAACTGCAATGTTTGTGTTGTGAATGCTATTGAATGGATCCTGAACTGTGTAACAGACGGGGTGGAAATGAGTGTGTCCTGAGAATCAGGAGTTTAATTAATTCTGCTTGAGAGCTTAGAAACACTAGCTTTAGCTTAGCTTCCCAGCTGGTGTTAAAGCATGATGTAGCCCTGCTGGGGCCTTGGTCCCATTACAGAGCAGAGTCCTGTTACAGCCTGGTTGCTGTGGGATTAGTTTTCGGCTCCCAAGGCTCCCACAGCCATGTAGTTAATGCCCTGATCTATTGGAAGAAACATTTGATAATGTTATATATAATATATATAGGATGCATTTGCCAGGTTGTAGACTTTTCAATGAATTGTTTAGATTATAAAATCAGAAAGTCACAGTCAGGGCAGTATAATGTCCTTGTATGAACCCTTCCACTGCATTCTATTACTTAATAACTACACTTAGTCCATGATGACTTGACTGATGCATACATTTATTGAAATGTCTGCACTAGTTAAGTTAAGGATAAGCTAAATAATTAAGTGTTGAATACTAAAATGTGGCCCAGAGAAGCCTGTAATATAAAGAAAGCATATGTCCTGATATTGTGTCTCTGTGGTCCTCACAGTAACCAAACAGTTCAACAGTGACTCAGACACAGCTAACTGCCAGATGGTGAACCCTCTGCTCCTGCTCTGCATGGCTAGCTCTCATTCTTGATTAGAATGTCCCGGAGCCCAAAAGTATTTTTTCAGATTACCTGTGTAGTCTGCTTGGCACCTATACACTGTTCAGTGTATACTGGTCTAAATGGTTGTGGTTCCTAAATGACTTTATAACAGCATCATTGTAGACTAAATTATTGTGGTACCATCCATTATTTCATATCATCAAATCACATATTGTGTATTTTTAAATGTTCTAATGTGCTTGACAACAAATAGAGGACTAAAAAAAATAAAAGAAGTATGGCAACAGGAGGTAGATAGATAGATAGATAGATAGATAGATAGATAGATAGATAGATAGATAGATAGATAGATAGATAGATAGATAGATAGATTACTTTATTCATCCCCGAAGGGAAATTAAGGAAATACAAAACATAGATTAATTATTAAACTATAGAATAAATGAAATTAAGATACCCTATGGAGTAAAGTGTAATGTTGAATTTGACTTGTGTTCAGTTTGATACTGAAATGTGGATTTTTTAAAGCCCAAGATGGTGAGGCTCATGTACCTTGACTCTATATATGTACCCAGAGTAAAGACTAATTGGGTGCACAGAAATGAGATATGGGGCTGGGATACTATGGACATAAATTAATGAAATAATTTCTTTATTTATTCATTCATTGCGATCTATATGACTGGTTTCTCTCACGTCTTCAGGAGACATGTTATTTTTAGTTTATTTGCAGGACTATCTGTTTATTTGCTGTGCCCTGTTCTCTCTGTCTTTTCTCCTTTTTACAATAATGTGTTATGGTAGGTATGATATGCACTGTCTCTTAACCACGAGAAATAGACTGCTCTGACTGACTGAGTGACCCTTGCTGGTTATGAGGGTAAGGGTGGGTGGTTTGATAAGTGTAACACTTTGCTTTATGTACACCATGTTGTGTGACTGAACAAACAAAACAAAAAAAGTTAGTGAAATGATTGAAGTCAAACTCATTGACTCTTATGTTGTTTTGAAGGTGTGTCTGGAGTAGCCATTGTGGAGAATGGCTCTGTTGTCAAAGATCCAACTGCCTCTGACCTCCTTGATAATACCAACTGCTACTGCCATGAAGCCAGTCCAAACCCACAGAGTGAATGTGTCCTGTCCGGTTACAAGCCTTCCTGCTCCGCTACCCCCAACTACTATAGCAGCCCACAGAGAAGCTACTCAGACCTGGACCAGGATAGCCACAGCTGGACTTCCCAGGACTCGGGTATCCCCACTCTGGAGATTAACCCCCCAGAGCCCATCATCCACAGTCACCAACACTCAGGGGATGCGGGCCTGATCTTGGACGCGAGTCATGATTCTCCCGCTACTTTACCTTTGGATGATGATCCAGCTAACAATGCCATCCGCAAATCCTCTACCTTTCCCCGCAGTGGATATGACTCCATCCGCCTCTTCAGCCCTGCCATCAGATTACCTGCCACCACAGGGATGGGTCTCAGGGGCGGAGCCTTAAATCGCAGCGACGACATCTCTGTGTGCAGTGTATCCAGCATGAGCACCGAGCTGTCCGTCTCCAATGAAGACAGCTTGGACTTCACAGTCACATCTGAGTCCAGTGCCATTGTCACCTTGGAGACGGACGACATCGGTGCTGCTCACTTCTCGGACGTGATGCTGACGTCACCACCTGGAAACCCCAGAGACCTGTGGAGTCCTGTAAGACCGCATCTGGGGTCAGGTCACATGCAGCAGGAAGAAGATGGCAGGCAAAAGAAACTGGGACCTCTGGCAAGCTTATTCAACAGGTAAGTTCAGTCATAGAAACAGAAATGTCATATTTTACAAGACGTTATATTACACTGTTTATTCTGCTGCAATCATTCATTCTGTTGCAGAGGTTTGTCATAGTGATGTGTTACTTGGTCTAAGCCACTTTATTTCCCACCTCCAAAGCCAGGGCTATGTAGGAACGCCAGATTTGTTTTTCAGCACACACACACAGAGAGACTGCACCATGATGACAGGTTTCTGACAAAAAGTTTCCTGAATTACATTCACTCTGCTTTTAATAGATGTTTTTGACACACAACCATATGAGACAACTAAGGAATTTTTGGAGCTGAAAATCATGCAAAACAACTCTATAGGTGTTCAAAACTGACACAATGGTAAGCAAAAAGCAGTCAAATATGCATAATAAGTCTCCTTTAAATTGGACCCAAGGAAGAACTGATTGGCGATGTACTTTAACCTTTCAAAGAAAACAGTTGGACATCAGACCTTCAGTAGGTCTTCAATAGAAACAAAGCAACACTTTTTGCTGAGAAGTGACAGTGCATAATTCCAGTGGAGGCCAGAGTATCTCTGTTTGTGAAGAGGATACTGCCATGTTGAAAGTCTTCTTATTATTTCTACATGTGAGCGAGCTGTTTATTCCTCTTCTATAAGTAGTTGTATGTTACAGGCCACGGCTGACTGTTGAGGTTTCCATCTCTACACTTGATGAAACAAGGTGTCAACACCTCTTTCCTCTGCTCTGCACTACCCGTCTCTGTGTGGTTTGGGGGAGGGGCATGACACACACACACAGTAGCCTAAAGCAGAGAAGACCAACGCATCATAAATGACACCATTTTTTTGAAGTCGTCAAGGCAGTGGTGGGGGAACCGGTGCAAATGTATAGACAACTGGGGTAACAACAGTATTTTACCCTTCAATACTGCTGCACCTTACCTCAGTGGTTTGGCTGGCTGTGGTCTAGCCCAGTGTTTATTATGTCTTGGTCAGACATACACACCACTGCAAAATGTTTTTCCCCCAAAAGTCCATATATTTAAACCAGATTAGTGCAGCAGAAAGAAAACATTTGTCATCAGACTGTTTTAAATGACAATATACATGTAATTTACTTGTTTGATTAACTCTAACTAACAGGTGCCAATTTTCAGGCTGCTGATCCTGATCAAACAAAGCCAGAATGATTTACGAGTTGCCACAAAGAGCCTTCATCAGCACTTTCTAGTCCCCTGCAAAGACTCTTCTTCTGCAAATAATTTACATACAGATGTGATGCGCGCTGCTCTGCCAGCATTGATGATGAATGACAATGACTGATGATAAGTTTATAGAGCAGCCTATTAGTATGTTGAAGAGACACTGAGAATAGTTTGAGATTCCTCGAACAAAGGCTGTTATCACACTCACTGGTCTTCATCCGGCCACTCAGCACCTTTTGTTGAACTCTAAAGAGTGTGCGTGTGCGCACACGTGTGAACGAACAAAGTTCAAGGACTTAAGTCCTGCAGGGTTGTATAATGTGTAATTTAAAGAATGTGATTATAGCATTACAGATAATACATTGTAAAAAAAAAAAAAAAACCCTCTCTGTATTATAACATAATAGATTAATAAGCAAGAAATGTGTTTTATTTGTGGCTGATACTGACTCTGTCTGAAGTGGAGTCCAGCCCCCCTACAGGGGAAGCTCAGTTCAGCCGCTTGCATCAGTCATCTTATTTTTGGTTATATTTTCTCTAAGTCCACAGTCACCTCAAACAAGGGACGGTTGTGTTTTCTTTAGCTTTGAGTGCAGTCCCTCAAATCTTTGTATGGAGCAGATCTTCTTCCACAGAGGCCACTGTGTTGCACCTCCTAACACTGGCTGTTTAGCGTTTTTACATTGTCTCAAGTCAGGAAATGTCTGGTTTGTATTTCTAGTGTGGAGTGAAAAGGAGGCTGTGTGAACGTTTAAAGAGGGAGTAACAAAAATAAGGTTATGTGTAAGTTGGTTTTGCCTCTGAGTTGCATAATTACAATGTGTCATGATGACTTAAGTTTTTTAATAACTTGCGCAACACTGTTTAATAGTGTATTAGTAGTTCATGGTGGCTCTGGTCCTGCTCACACAGTTAGACTGTGTAAAAACATGGTTGCTGTCACAGGTTGTTCAGATGGACACAAACTACATATGGTTTGAATTGATTTTTGATTACATAAATTAATCAGGTTGAGTGTGATCCAACATGTGTGTAATGGAAGTACCTCCTTGGACCTTCTCCTCCCTTTATCATTCTTATCTCTGTGTCCCTCCTCCCTCACTGAGAAGTTACTCATTCCCTCAGTGCCCTTCAGATTCCTGCCGCTCCTCCCCACCCATTTGTGAAATCAGGCCTCTCATTGAGGAGGCAGTGACGCTAAGGAGCAGCAGTTTCTTCACAGTCTCACTCTGCCTCAGCATAGTGGCTGTGTGTGGCACGTTCTTGTAGACTAAAACTATGGTTGTTGATCTTCACTGAGGAAGAGCTTTCATCAGGAGTCTCCGCTCACCTTCGGTTAACTCCTGACACCTCGACCACTTGGAGCTCCAGCCTCTGCTTCTTTTTTTTTAAAGGATCAGGTTGTGTTGACAGAAGAGAATGGCAGCCCCATCACTTCTTCTGTACATCGACAGGTATGAGAGCGGAAACATCATTTTCTTTTGGGCTGAATGTCAGTTTGTTTCAAGGCTGACATTCCTCAGTCAGTGTAGCCTGATTTGCACAAACGAATTACTTCCAATGAAAGCAAGAAACAGAGATTTGGTTGAATGCTGTGGCATTTGTACTCGATGTCCTCTGTCTTGTGGAGCAAATACACAATGTTCCTTTGACTGTTCTAAGGAAACGCTCGGAGCAGTGTCTTGCTCACTCACGTTTTTTTATGAAGCGTGAGAAAACTCGACGTGCTCTGCTCTCCTTCATGTTGTAGCTTGTATGGTATTTCTGTGCCAGGTGTCCTTGTAGTCAGGTGAAGCATACAATCCATTGGGACACCTTATCACCTTATTTGCACACATCAAGGCTGAACGCAGGAGTTGGGAAATCCAAGAATTCTTTGGAGACTTTGCCACAAACCAGTGCAGTGCAAAGCCCTGGCTTGAATTCTACAACATCTAAACAAGCCCCTCTGCAGGACCCTTTGGAGTTTCTAGCTGTTCCGCTTGAGCACTCGACCATGGCTGCAGCCATTCAGCTGTCACGTTGGACAATATTTGGCCTGGTCTGAATGCAAATTATTATGCTCCTGCTTTGCGGACATTAGTTTAGTGGCAGGCACAAAATCTTAAAAAAAGGTCTCTTTTTAGCTGTACAGTGAAGTATTCCAAGAGCTAAAGCCAGGGTCTGCTTTCTGAAGGTGGCACTTTGTTGGCCTGTGTGGCATTGTTTTATGGTAGCCTGTAGGGTTACTGAAGTTCACCACTCCCTCTTGTTCAAAGCCTGGTCACAGTTTACTGAGCCCTGCTCTGCTGTGTAGTGGGATGATAGAGGCTTGTTCTTACAAGCTTCAAAACTGATCTGTGAGTTCATGTTATCCTTTGTTGTCTTGTAGTGGTTTGACAGGTATGAAATCTGTTTGCAAAGCTCAGGCTTTTTTTTTCAGGACTTTGAACTGTGTCTAATGGCTGTCCTCAGCAGACAGAATTTCCTCAGCTGTAATATAGATGTGTAACTCGCCGTCACATGACCCAGGTGTGGAGCATAACAAAAGCATGGGTGTTGAACTGCAGGTGATGACCATGAGAAGCAACACTTTTGCTGAGAGGGAACCAGTAAGGGAAAGTTGAGCAAGGAAATATTTCTCATCAGTTCACTGTTTGGTGGTGGTCAAAGTCCCTTACACTATATTGCTTCTTTGTGTTAAAAGCTTACGTTTCCTCCCTTTTTGTTTTCTCTTGGTGGAGCTCAGTGACTTAGATTACAGCAGACAGCATTGAAATGACAGCTTCCTTTATCAGTCCATGTGAGTATAAAATGTTGCTCTACAAGTGTCCAGTACGTCATATGTTCCAGCATTTTTCTGTTATCTTTCTCAGGAGGAAAACATTGTCAGAAACGTGGTGGCTGCTTGTTTCCTCTGTGCTGCAGTGTACTCAGTCACTGCATGTTCATTAAGCTCTTGAGTAACCCTCAGAATGAGGAAATGCATATCCTCACATGTATCAGTATTAGCAAGCAGAGTGGAAAATATGCCGCGCTGACGTGAAGCACACTACAACGGGTACAAAGAGGGTTAGGTGCCAAGAATAGAGTACATGATGTTAAAGGAGTCATGCAAAATCACCGTGGTGCAGGGCGACATCCATACCTGCACCAAAGAGAGAAGAAGATGAAAAAGATTCGGTCCTCGTTCAGCACAACTTGTCACTAATTTTGTGTGAAGTGTCACTTGACACTTCACATTACGGAGTCAAAGACAGACTTTGACTGTAGCTTAGACAGGACTCAGATGTCTTAAACCATCCATTGCACAAAGCACAAAGCAATTTCTTAATTTATTATATGTTGGACTGTAGTACAGTGAATTAAAGGTAAGTTGTGACAACAGCCAGCTCGACTCAGCGCATCACAACATGTTACAAGGACTTCTTACTTGAAGAATGAAACGCTGAACAAACTAACTATGCCACATTTCCTTTTTTTTTGGACACTGAAGCACAGGTGTCATTGGTTGTTACCATGGTAACTGGTAGACCGGTTTATGAGCAAAATGAGAACTGGTCAACCACTACAGGTCAGACTGACACATGTCTGTGAACCAGACCCTGTGACTAGTTTCACTCTAGGTATCCTGTCATCAACTGGTTAGTTTGACTTTGACCGGTCACACTGGAAAGGACTATTTTGTCTGCCATTGTTACGCAGCTTTTCATGGTCAAAGCCCTATCTACATACAGCTAGACTATGCCATACTTCTCATTATGGATGTATTAAAGGGGTCAGTATTTTTAGTCAGCTAACTTTTGTAGCTGTAGCAGCAGGGAAGCTGCTCATGCTCCTGCCAGGACAAGCTTTCCCATCAGGCAGCAGCAGTGCTGTTGGCGCTCTGCCACTGTGGCTATGTTGTGTACATCTAAAAAAATCAACTCACTGATGTTTTTACTTGCTTTCAGTGAAGGCCCGTCCGTCTCTGGTTTTAGAGAGATATATATATGACACAGCTTTTACGGCACAAAACATAATGAATTGTCAAGCTGCCTTTCTTTGTGAGGAGGCACTAAAACATATATGGCAAGGTGAAGCATCTTAGAGTCTGACTCGCTTTCCTTTATATAATTATGAAACGGTTTACTGGACTGATCGTGGGAAATGAAAGTTTGTGTAATTTTCACCACGGCACAAGGTTTCATGTCACGGTGAAAGCTGTCATCAACAAACAGAAGCCGTGCAGCAGACACAGCTGACTATCAGTGAATGAAGCTGTATCTGGTTCACCTCTGCCAGCATGCATGCTGTCATCACTACCCTGAAGGCAACCCATGGAGCGTGGGTCCTGCTGCGCAGCAGTCAGCGGGTCAAAGGTCATATTGATCCAACTGAAACAACTCGTATATTTAGGCATCCTCCCCACTTCTGGTGAATATTTAATGGCAGTTGGTATCAATTTAACTTTCCACTCAAAGCCTCAAGTTCATCCAGCCTGACACGAGTGGTTGTATTTGGATTAATATCATTGTATAAGTTTTTAGAGGAATATACTGGCCCATAGTGGTTTTCATAATGAGGATCCTTGGTAAGCATGGCAAAGAGGGTTATAAGAATAAGAATAACTTTACTAATCCCCAAAGGTAAATTCATTTGTCTGTCAGCTCATCTACCATTTGCAGAAGAATTAAAAAGCCTGATGGCTCTAGGTACAACGGATCTTCTATATCTCTCCATCTTGCATCGAAGAGAGAGAGGAGCTGTCCACCACTACAGTTTTTTTGTTCTAGCATTTATACCTTAAAAAGAAACCAAAAAACCATAAAAAATATTGAACGACAATGCTTGTGTAATCATGACGCCTAAAATTTACAATAGATACATTACTGACATTCAGATATCGGGATAATATGAACATGGGACACAAGCATATCATCCCGGCCCTAAACAAAACGTAAGTGCTAAGGGTCACAGCAGTTGCTATGGTGACTTGAGAATGATTTAAATGAACAACAGGGTGTGGACCTTTACTCTGCCTGTTCAAGAGGAGGCTTTTTATTTGACCAGTTTATTCATGTCTTTTCACAGCTAGACTCCATTCAGGTTTTTAATTTAAGCTCACACTAACAGCTCTGTGACAACACAGCACCGGGAGCTGCCTTAATGGTACAGTGAACCCTGCTGAAAAGAGGAAGGCTTTGCAGCTGCTTTGCATGAGGAGGATGGAAGCTAAACATAGAATGCAGATTGCTCTCTTCTAGTCAAAGAGAGCAGGTGATTTTTATTTGATTGAGTGCAGAGCAGATAGTCGAGTGAAAAGCAACAATGTCAGTTATTAGGTTAAATTAAAAAATAAAGCATGTCACCAACATGTTTAAGTTTTAAAATGCTTCACTTTGCTACATTGCTGCCCGGCCTCTGTACTATTCAGGAGTTTTCATGGCCATCAAATGTGGCCAAATGTGTGAAAACTCTGGATCTGCCTTTTCCTGATTCATCACACATTCATCACTCCATCCAACATTCATAGTAATGAGGAAACATGTATGCAGTGGTGTCTCCAACGGTGACCATGGCTTTTGTTCCACTCTTTGCTCTGTGTTCTAGTAACCTCATTTATTTGTCCTCCTGACTAATTTCCGCCGTCTGTCTGGCTTCTCTCTCAGGAGCCTGTTTGCCAGGAGAGTGAAGGACAGTCGACCAGTGGAGCAGAGAGATCCAGGGTGGAAGCTGTTTGGGAAGGTCCCCCCACGGGAAGGGCCCATCAAAGACCCCAAGAAAATACAAAAGGTAGAATATAGATTTTTTTTTTTTTTTTTTTGGATAGTGAAGAGCCCCTCTTAGTGATTACATGAACATAAAATTTATCAACTTGAGCAAATCAGGAAAACCCAACTCAAGCCTGACAGGATCTGATTGGATCTGATGGGTTCAGGTTCGTGCTGTGACACAAGATACCCAAATAAACAGGCCAGCAGTGGCCATGGTAACAGCTGCGTGTTAAGCATTCTGATAAACACTGATAAATGCTTCATCTTAAAGCTGTATCGAGCTTGGGTTGGGATTTAAATACATGTAATTTCTTAACCTTTCTTTCAAGATTGTTCTTTGATGTATTTCAGATGTGGTTCAGCTGCTCAGAATTACACACAACAAGAATTAATGAGGGTCTGAAATATTTAAGAGTACCTTAACCCAGTGTAAAAAGGTGCTGCTGAAACATTGTGTAGCTTGTTGTTTGCATAGGAACATCTAAGGCTTTACTCAGCTGCATTCTGTCCTAGAGCAGACATCAGTCACATGAGCCAAAAATAGGTTTGTTCATTTCACAGTTTGTTTGGTTTTCTGTGTATTTTGTTTTAGCCTATCACAGAGAACATGGCCTTCCTGACTTTGAACTGTCGTATGTTGTTTCCTCTAAACAGCTGATCTTATCTAACTTTGTTCTGAATCAGAATCCAACAGAACATTTTTTAGTCTCAAAAAAAGTATAATTTCACTTAATTATATCACAATTAGGTCCATTTTTTTTTTGTGTAGTTTATGTTATGTTTACTGTTTCCACCAGGCTTGAGCTGGTTAGTTCAGGAACAGTGCAGATCAGCACAATGATCAACACGTGAGTTGTTGTTTTGGCTTTTCTATAGGCTGCCTGTGAGCTGTCAGTCCCATGATCTCATGGTGAGGCAAAAAAAAAAATCCTGGACCCACATCACAACACCTTATTGACTGCATCATGAACAGGCTGCTTTTAGGTAATACATTACAATACATAAGAGTTCTTTTTCTTTTTGTAATTAACTTTTTTATTGATTCCATACAGCATTACCCCATCAACATTTTACATCTAGTATACAATTTTTCCAAATATATAGAACATACCCATACTCCACACAGGGGAGCAAAGATAGAAATAGGCATAAACTCACAAGTAAACATAGAGTAGATGAGAAGTAATATGAAGTACTTTTTTTCTACTCCTATCCTTATTTTCACACCTTTTTCCAGATTTTTACCACAATACAAATCAGTACATATACAAACATTATGACAGAGGAAAGATAAAAGAATGACAGATAGCTGAGGATCTGTTCATCTCTGTGGACCTGGATTTCAAAAGAGGACTAAGATATTCTGAACATATTGGCACTGCATGCAATCTGTGTTCTTGAGCACCAGGAGCACGATGCCCCAAGCAAGCTCTACCATCAGTGACATTTAGGTTGTACAGCTAATTTTAGAAAGCCCCATGGTGAAAAGCAAACAGCCACTCAATGTGTTTTTGTGAGTGTTGGCCTGGCTAATATTTAACCAGAAAAATGAGTGTACACGGAGTATACAGCCATTGCTTTGGTAGCTTGTGCTAATGACTATCATAGGCCATGGAGCAAAAACTGTCATGCATGATATACATATACATGGTTTACATATACATCTCTTTCTCTATCTCCCTCTCTCTCTGTCTTATGTCAAAGTCACTCAGCTTGTTTCTCAAGTTTCCCATGAACAAGGTTTTTCTGCACTTCATAGCAGCACAACACAACCAAAAGCTAAGCTCATGAATTTTATTTGTCTTGTTGAAACTTGTTGCAGCTCAACCAAGGAGCTTCATCAAAACTCTAATCATGTTGAACTATTAAAAAGAAAAAAGGTAGCATGGAAAATGCTATGCTAAATGTAAATATGGCACAAGACAATAAGTTTTTGACAGCCAAAATGCAAAGAATAGATCCATGTAATGCAGTGGACTACTTTTAGCCACTGATGTCTTTTTTTTTAACCATGCAATGAAAGTGTTTTTCTGTGAGGGATTCCAGTGCAGCAGTAATGAGCCACATGCATGTAATACAGTGTTTGTCACTCAGCCAGAAATTCAAAATGTCAAGGTCATTGAGAGCACATGTTTAAATAGCCAGCTGGTGCCTGGAAACCTATAATTTCCCGTTGCCAGACAAAGGCAAACGACTAAGTGTCAGAGGCCTAATTAAAGAGCACGGCAGCTCTGTACTCGTAAAATATATTTAGGAATAAGATGGCAGAGAAGCCTGTTATTAACCTGTAGCTGACACCAGCCCTCTACTCTTTGATCTGTTGATGTGGATTATTGTACAGGAGACCATCTTATTGTATTGATTTTAAATTAGAGGGCCAGGATTCAAATGCTGTCTCATACGCAAATGCATGTGCACACAAAAGTGCCCAAATGCACACACTCACTGTACACACCCACATATGCTTTATATCCTCAGTCCATCTCATCTGTGGTTGTAACCTTATATAGGAGCTCAGGATTCAGTTAACAGGGATAGGCTTTCAAGCTTTTGTGTTGCCATTGATGCTCCTTTTCAAAGATGGGACTGTGTGTGCGAGCGTGCGTGCGTGTGTGAAACGCTATATTATAGCAAAGCGTAAGGCCAGCACATCACAAGTAGCTCCAAAGCTTATGAATGAGGGATTTTGAGAGTCACTACTGATTATTATTATTTATAATTTAGGTAGAAACGTGCGATTGAAATCAAGCAAATGTTATATTCATCATCTGACATAGTTTCAATAAAATGTAAATTTGCCATAATTTGCACTTTTCTGGTGTTAAATTTGAAATTCTAGGAACTGTAAAAAGATGTTTATGTGAACTGAGGCCAACTGAGTGGTCTAATATAAAGATATAGCAGATTAAGGTAAACACTCAGAGAAATTAAATCCAGGCAAATTCAGCCTACATCCCACAAAACCGCATTTTTTTGATATTCTTTTGTTGATAGAACAAATGGGAGCGCTTCAGACTATCTCTAAACATACTGAGCACGTCAACTTCACTCTTGCACAAGACTTCACGAGATCGCAGAAGACTTTGTATCACAGCTCCGTTTACAAACATGTCAACTCTCTGAAGTAAATAAACCCCTTGTGTATGTTTGAATAGCCATCTGACGTTGTCTGTGGAAAAAAAAGCGGTTTTGTGGGATGTAAATAGCCTAAACAGCCTAAGATCCATCCGCTCCCATTATACACTGCTGTGGCGATGCGGGGACAGACAGAACCACTGCATAAGAGGACCAATTAAAAAGAAAATCTACGTTCATTCGTGTAGACCTAATATATAGGAAACAGTAGCCCCAGGTTGAATTTGCCTGGAATTGTCCTTTAAATTCGTTAAGGTTTGATGGAGGGTCCACATGAGTGGGGCTCGGGACGTGACTGATGGAGTGACTGTTTTGTTGTGACATCACAAAGTTACAGAAGTCTTGATGGCTGGATTTAAGGCTCAGTTTTTGAACACAGGCTGTGTGCATTTCTCTTTGGACTGTGGCTTTGATACTTTCACAATATTAAAACCTGCTCTATATTTAAATAGATATGTACATCTACCTTTATAGGTATGTGACCTTTAAATATCTGCCACATTGTAGACAAGTAAAATTAAACCAATAAATTCCTATAGTGTTAGTTCAGGTAGATTATGACAGGTTTTTGGAATGTGATTTAGCATTGATAAAATAACAGTTGTTTAAACAAATGTTGCAACCATGTCCAGAGAGAGCAATTCACTGAACAGGGAAGAAGGAAAAACACAATATACAGATGTTTTTAGGTACTTCATCTGCAGCAGCTTGCTCAGTCCTGAGTGGATTAGCATAGCAGAGGGCTGAGGGGCTGAAACATGATCCATTAGTCTGCTGTTGATTAGAATGGCTGACAGGGCACAGCAGAGCACAGAACTGCTCTGGTGCAGCAGTGATGACTAATAACGCACGGTGGTGCTGATTTGCTGACACACGCAGACACACAGCAGCAGCAGCAGCAGTAGACCTGATGCAGAGCTGCTCAGTGTAGCGTCACTGCTCAGAGAGAGAGAGAGAGAGAGAGAGAGAGAGAGGGAGAAGGACTATGGGGGTTGTATCATGCTACTTCTGCATCTTTTCCAATGCGGGGTGTGTCCCTCTATCGGCAGCTTGACTGTCCCTTTGGCCTCCTTTTGCACCTCCTGGGTGTCCTGTTGCCAGGAGTAAGCCCTCAGGGGCAGCAATGATGCTAGGCTAGGGTTTTGGAAAACGAGCCCCCACCGGAGGACTGACTGTCCGTAAGGAACCGCAGCGTTCATGGTGAGTGAGCATTTGCACGGTGAGGACAAGTGGGTGAGCATGATGACCTGCTGTGTGTCTCCTTGTCTGGCAGAATCAGAGGGCATCTGTAGTCGGAGCGTGAGCGAGCGGCAGCAGAGGAAGAGGACGGCTCGGGTTTCACATAATAGCCTCTTTCGGCTCATTGTAGCTCTTTGCTTTGTGGTGGTTGTGGAGTGAAGCAGGGTGATGATTGTCAAGACGTCTTAGTCACTAGAAGATGAAAATGTTTGGTTTTCTGGATGTGCTGATTGACTAATGTCCAGCCAGGGGAGGACCCAGTGTCACCCAGCATGGAACTTGACCTATAGCCTGAGAGTTAGCACAACAAAAGTACGAGCAGCCGCATGACCGCACTGACTTTCTTTCTATTTTGGCTTTTTGAAGCGTGTCGAGGGATTTCCTCCTGCTGCTGCTCTGTCTTAACTCTGATGAGGTTAAAGAGACACAGCTCATTTGACAGCTGAAAGCGTGGGACTGCTTTCCAGCAAAACATATTAAGATTTTTAGAAAAGAAAAAGTACTGGATTGTATTATATATTGTGAGTGATTTGGTGTTGCTTTTAATGCCACCTGATAGCTTCTTAATTTTCTCCGTGCTGTTGTTGGGAATTCAGATATACTGACTTATGTAAACAATAAGTAAACAATAATCAGTCAGTATTGTTAATGGTTTCCTGTTATTATGAATAACCAGCTATTAACAGTACAATCCAAAGAATTGACTCTGTAGTCAGAGCGTGGCTGAGTCATTTAAGATCCATAGGTTGTGTGAGAAGCAGTGTGTGTTGTGCTTTGCCATTGTTACTCACTTGAAGTTTCAAGCTATTTAGTTGTTAATATATACATAGGGACACACTGCTGAACTGAAACAGAGTTGTTGATGTTTCAAATCAAAACAATATCAGTATAGTAACAGTATCATTTGTAAGATCCTGTGTTGAGATAACCTGAAGGTGTGCAGGCAGAAACTTCCCACCATGTGTGTACCTGAGAGGGCTGGACTTATTCATTTCTGTTTCAGGTAGGTATCAGCAAGGAAAAAACTGAAGAGAGTCGTGGAGTTACAGGTCTTGTTAATGAACCTGTAACCTCTCATGCAGTGGCGTGCACACCTGCCTGCTTCGGACCGCACAGCTCTCTGATTGATTCCCACATTGTTGTGAGCTCAAGCAGTTTCCAGAGAAGAGTTAGAGCCGCTCCGTGCTGATGGACCAGGCTGAGCACCCCGCTGAGGCCTTTCATCTCTCAGCTTACATTATGGAGAAAGCCAGTGGCGTTTTTACAAGGATATAATGCAAAGGCAGTTTGATTTACAATTGTACTCAGCGGTGTATTTTGCATCTCAACTTACCTCAGCCGTCTTTATCATACATGAGTTGACCACAGTAGTATTTTACTATGTGACTGTGTTGGACCATATGGAGCGGTGCTGCTAATCATGAATCATCAGGACCATTTACCGCCAACATGACAGTCAGTCAGTTTAGCCAGGCACCCAGTGAGCTCTTACATCACTACCAGGAAACTGGAGAATTTTACTGTAAGCCAGTGTGACAAGGCAGGTTGCCCTGGCTGCAGGTTATCAGGGGATACAGCTGCTATTACTGCTAAAAGCTATCACCAGGGAACCCCTCCTGTTAGGGTCCAGGTGGGTTTTCTCCACAGTCCCTGATGAGGATGCTCTAAGATTGAAATGTTGACTTGCTTTTGGCTGTAAGTGCTTCCAACCTGATTTGTACAGGAGGGGCTTCATACCATTGTTGAATATCATGAAATATATAACGAAGAAAGAGGGCTGGTATAGGAAGAAGAGGCTGAAATTTGTAGTAAGTGTTACTTTATGGTTGTAATTTCTGATGAGCTTTATGTTTGTTAACAGGATATAGAGAGCTGTGGGAAAACAGCAGTTTGTGTGAAAGGGGATGAGTCTGCTTCCATAGAAAATGTTAAGAGAGCCATGTGTAATCTGTTTCCTTCCTGCTTCTTCTCAGCTAATGTACTGATTCACCAGAAGAACCAGTTGTTGAGTGACGGAGGAATGTGTGTGTGACACAGTCCACACACTCTCACATGTCCCTTCTTATGTTCAGCATCATTGGTAGCACCTGCATTGCTGCTGAACTGATGCCAGATTGCCCCCCCGCCAGCACCAGCACCACAAATCTGTCTCCCTCACCCTCCTCTCTTTCCCCTCCCTCTCTCTGTTATAATCACCCAGTCCTATGGTTCTAACCTCTGGTTAACCTTTTTATTGACGTGCAGCTGTTCCCTTGGGTACACGCTGACTTTAATGAACTAGGCAGCAGTACATGCATGCTGTCTGTTCATTTAGCACTGTTAAGAACTATAAATACTTTCACATGAGGGAAAAAAATTAGGAACAGTGTTTTTCTATACACTTGTAGACTTTACCAAATATTTTGCAAGCTTGACAGATCTATCCACAGTAATTAGTGTAGAATAGAACGGAATGGAGTAGAAGAGAATACCTTTATTGTCAATGAACAGCAACTGTAGAAAAAAATGTCAGTGCTGCAAAAAAACTAAATAAAACAAAAAACTACCAATAAGTGCAGGAGAAAAACATAAATGCAACATTGACTCTAAATAACAGTAATAAACACATCACACATTCTATTTTCTGCAGCAGAAGGTGACCTGGACCAAACATACAGCCTGCTGATAATCCTGAGTACAATGCAGTCAAAGCAGGAGACAAGAGGCCAGTGAGGGCTGGACAGGCAGTCATGGAGCATGAATCGCCTCCATGCTCCAACAAATTGCAGCCAGCTTTCCATTAAAACCTCAACTTCCAGCCTCACACATCCTCTTCTCATTCTTCATCAATCACTTCTTTCATTTCTACTCTGTCAGTTTCCTCTCAGACCCTCCCATATTCACTCCTCCTCATCCCTTCTGTCTTTATAAGATAAAGAGATACCTTCGACTTTGTGTTGCCCCCATCTTTACAGATCAACAGATACAGATGTGAATTCAACAAACAGTGAAAGTAAATTTATTGTTTAAAGGGATAGTTCAACATTTTGGCAAATTCGCCTATTGGCATAATTCCTATAGCCATAGGGGAAGTTGATTACCTTTAATTATCGGTGCCTGTTGTTTTGAGATCCGTGAGGCAGAGACGCGCACAATGGAGGTGGATGGTACAGGTCCCCTGTCCCCCATCAAACTCATTAACTACACAATCCAACAACTCCAAAACACTCTCATGGAGAAGTTGTGACCTGCACATTCACCACGCTATTAAATAATAATGTAACATTAATAAACGGAGTTGTTTTGAGGCACATGCATAGCCGGAACTACATTCCAGACATGGCTGCTGGGCGGGGTGATTTCAAAAGTGCAAGTAGTTCCGAGTATTTGCGTCATGTGTCGTATGTTACATATTATACATGATTATTTCATAGCGTGGTGAATGTGCAGGTCACAACTTGTCCAGGAGTGTTTTAGCATTGTTGAAATGTGTATTTGATGAGTTTTGAGGGACAGAGGACCTTGTACCGTTCACCTCCATTGTGTTCGCTGAGCAGCTCTCGTCTCTGCCCTGCGGACAACATGCACCGATATTTTAAGGTAATGAACCTACCACTATGACTATAGGGATTATGGCAATAGGCGAATTTGCCAAATTTTGAACTATCCCTTAAAGTGACAGACTTGTTCAGTCAAACATTTTAGAATTCGTATTAATGGCTTACATGGACTTCTTGGTGGTTACAATTTTGAGAGATTCAAAGTAAATGATTACTGCAAGATCCATTTAGAGCTAATGAAGGAGGACATTATTAGTGTGTTGTGTCTGTTAGCAAAATGTTAGCATGACATCCTGTTAAAGCAATAGTGGGTCATTTTAGGGAATAACCTCTTCCTCCTGTTTGCTTACGTAGTTTCAGGTATGGCAACAATACTGATCTTCTCGTCTGTGAGATACATTCATTCTTTTTCATGCAGTCAGACCCAGACTGACTGTTCCTTACAGACTCTGGTAGTCATTAGAGGAACTGCAGTTTTTCATGTGTCTGTGTTGACTCCATTTTTTAGCCTCAGAGGTTGCTGCTTGTAGATGGAGTAAAATAGTTTTTTGAACTGTCTTTATTTAATTTCTCTGTCTTGTGAAGGAGCAATTCTCTTCCATTGTACTGTATAAACAATTGTTATCACCAGCATCAGTAATTCATGGCAGCTTATTGTCTTTTATTCCTTTTCCTCTTATATTTGGCACCTTGATACGCTGCCATCTCCCTCCTCTTTGAGCAAAAAGTCAGTGTAATTCAATTACCTTTATTTCTCCCTCAGGGCCCATGAAGATCTGTCTCTGGTACAACACACAGTGGTGCAGCCCATGTTATCAAATCTAGCAGTCATGCATACAAACACAGGAATAGATTTTCCTGCCTGCACTGTTCCCTGATCAATGTGAGTGTCCCTGAGGTAGCAAGGCGTTAAGCTGATTGCTTGCAGACCTCAGCCTGCATTATTAACCAGTTCAACACACACTGGAGGACATTTTGGACACACAATGAGGCTGTGTGTGTGTGTGTGTGTGTGTATGCTGCGTGCGTGTGTGCGTGTGCTGATATTTACAAGAGCTTCTTAATAAACTAATAAGACAGTATGGGTTCTTACGGATTTAAACGCAAAGCTGCTACTACACACACAGATGCACAAATCTGTAAATCAGTCACCTGATAGTCGGACTTATGTTTAAAGTGCTGTGTGGCCTTAGCTGTAACAGACTGACTGTCACATGACCTGCCCTTTCTGTAGGCCTGTATCACACTCCCCGTGCTGAAAGAGAAACCACACACTCATTAGACACCAGCTGACAAATTTTCAAAGGTCATACGAACACAAGGCTGTCAAGACGTTGCTTAGTGTTTCTGTGTGACTCCGTGAAGATATGAGCCTTTCCTCGTATTTTCTCCTCACACTGTCTGTGTGTACATGCCGTGCACATGTCACTGCCTCCAACCACGTGAAACTAAATATAGCCTGAATGAAACTGACCTCAAAAGCTCATCGGTGTCCCCGTAGGGCTGCTGTAATTACACCCCACAGATGGAGTTTTATGTCCTGTTTGTCTAAATCATCTGTCGGCATTTCTATTGTCAGGAATATGAAACAAAGAGTGGCAGAGCTGGACCTGGCAACCCGACGTCTCCCAGGCAGAGTGTGAGGAAAAACCTGGACTTTGAGCCTCTCTCCACCACCGCACTTATACTGGAGGACAGACCTGCGTATGTCAGCACACATACACACACACACATACCATCTTTGAACTCTGACTATCCCACATTTTTCATTCTCTTTCACTGCCAGTAGAGTTTTTTTTTCTTTTACAGAAAATAAAGCCAGAACTGTTTGCTCTCTGACTCCAGCTTCCTTTCATTCCTTCTTTATCAGCCCTCCTTCTTCTGCTGGCTCATTAAACTCTGTTCACCATTGTTCCGGCTCTTGCCGTGTCCCCCATTTGTCTGGCAGTCAGTAAGAGAGAAGTGCTGCTGAAAGTTTAATGGCCCTCCCTCTGCCTGGCTCCATTACCCTGCTCTACATCAGCTTAATGTCTGTGATTGACTGAGAGATGGAGTTTAGTAAGGGGTGGGGTTGCTCCATTGGTTGGGATGAAATGTTGAACCCCATTGGTTCATTCTAAAACGTCTCCAGGGGGTGTTTGATTCAGCTGATTTTTTAACAACTGTGTCAGTTCAAATAGTAAATGGTAAGAGTTCTATGTGAGGCAGGTTCGTCTTAGGTTATGATACAGTTATTGGTTATACTTGCCAACCAGAGACGAACAGAAAGGGGGAAGCAGTTCAAGACATGCTCAGTTCCAGTCAGTGGGCAGTGGAGCTTCTGGCACAGATAATGAGACACCAGAGGGAAATCCCAGTGTGGAAGAAGGAACAGAAGCTAGATGCAAATGTTGTGGTAATATTCACACAGATTTGATGTCTGTCTCACCAAGTCACAGCCTCAGTGACCACTACCACTGCAAGTATGTTTCAGATCTGTGGGAAACTCTGAATTCACACACATGTTCTGGTTCCAGTTTGTCCAGTTGTCTTAGAATATGGATAACTATGTCAGTGAGATCTATTAAGTACATAATACATCTCATGATGGGATTGTTTGATTAGCCACTCTTTCCTTTTTCAAGAATGAATGCAAGGACAGTCTGACTAAAAACAACTGAGTGTGGTCCTTTCAAACAAAACTGAACAGCATGAAGTAACAGCTTGTGTACACACATACACACACTGTCTCTCAGTCCACCACTCCAGGTCACAAATACAAGTTAGTAGCATGACAGTAAGTGTGACAAGTGGGTTTAACACATGGTGTAACCACTGGGATGACATACTCCATGGACACAAACACACACACTCAGCTTTTGTCCTGTTCCTGTGTGTCTGTTCCTTCCCTCATGCCACAGAAACATGCTCAACATGAATAATGCAGGTTGAGCTCAGAGAGCAAGTAGCTATTTATTTATTTGCATCTATGTGTGTGTTACAGTAATCTGCCTGCCAAGCCAGCTGAGGAGGCTCAGAAACACAGACAGCAGTATGAAGAGATGGTGGCCCAGGCCAAGAAGAGAGGTGAGCTCATCTGGCAAAAGATTCCATGCACTCTCTTTTTCTAGAATGAAGGGCATCTCTGGAGCATGGGAATTGCAAACAAATTACCAGACAATGTATGAGGAATCTAATTTTAAAAAATCTGCAAGTTAGTTTTCCTCCATGTTTTCTACAGGGCTCACAGACCAACTGTGTTCAGCCTGGTTTCCTCTTCAATCTTTTCAGTCTTTTTTACATCTGACCACCTCTCTTCACATTCCTGTGTGTAGAGTTGAAAGAGGCTCAGAAGAGGAAGAAGCAGCTGGAAGATCGGTGCAAGCTTGAGGAGAGCATTGGCTCAGCTGCCCAGACCTGGAACCAGGAGATCTTACCAAACTGGAGTACAATGTGAGTACAGCGAGCACTGTCACAGAGTTTTTGTAGTATCACAAGGAGCAGTTTGATGTTGTTCTGAACACAAAAGAGAAAGAGAGACCCTCTTTGATCACATTACCACAGCTGAATAGTAGAAATGGGTGCTTTAAGAGGAAGTTTAAGTCTTAGTTGGTATTCAGAGTAGTTCCATAATTGAAATTCCTAAAAATGACTGGACCTGTTGAAATAAAGATTGGAAAGCAGCAAAGGTTTCCTTCGGGAGCACTTCATGTCAAATTAAATACACACAGTTATTAACTGAGGAAATGATACAAATACAAAGCATCCAGTATGGTCTGGGTCAATTCAAGTTACATTTACCCATGTGTTGCCCAGGAGTATGAGATGACCACCTCACATACTGAACTAATCCAGGTCTAAAATAATTATTTGCAAGCTTTTAAATACATCAGTCATTCTCATCACATGAAAAACAGTTAGACCTATTAGTTTCCCAGTCCAGAAATAGAGCTCTGCACCAGAGATGCTACAGCTCTAGTGTATAATGCGTTTTATTTAAATAACCCATTAAAGATTCTTTATCAAAGTCTAACACTTACCTATATTTATACATGCAGGCAGTGCAGTATGTGTTAGCCTCAAATGCTAAGGCTCTCAGGTCAACACATTAAATGTATGCACATGTATATACATGTATGTTGCCCTGAGCATAGAATTAATAACATGCTTGGTACCTCAGTATCAATTTAAACATCTGTAAAATGACAACCTGGATGTTATGACTGACGTGGGGGAATGCTAATTCTCTGTCTTGTTTATAGCTAATTATCATTAAATAACTGATAAGCATTTGATGTGCTCTCACAGAGAGGATACCATCACATCATGTGCTGACATACAGATTGATTATTAGATCATTAAAGCACACTCTGTCTCGCGATAATGACTGCCCCATTCCAACATGTTGATTTAAATGAATCTCTGTGTCAGTAGCTTTGTTACGCCTTTTAGACACACTAAGCACAAACAACTTGAGTGATCAGAATGTCACTATCTATAAGGCCCTTCAACCATATTTAGACTTGCACGTGCTAATCCTACGCAGATTTTTGTGAGTTTACATCTACCACACACTTGAAGACTCAGGTCAGACGCCCTCTTACATCTAAAGACAATGTGTAATAAATCACAGAGGTTTTAGTATTAATCTATAAGGTTTTCTGAAGGCTGAGGATCTTGCAGGGTCACCATTGCAAGACCAGAATTTTAGAGATTATTTCCCATCATGCCCCTGGTGGAAATTTAGTGGAAGCAAAATAACATATTTTTCAGACTTATTTTGCTCTTTGAAATTTGAATGTGATTGTGTTTGGACTTCATATATATGGTTTCATGACTTTGTTCTGTATTGAAATTATAATCCTTTTCCAACTATCCTTCCTATCCAGTGCTATACCAAACAACTCATATTCTTGCCCTGCCATTTGCCTCCATTCTCACAATTAAAGGTAGGGTTGGAGATCCTGGGAAAACGATTCGAACAGGCCACGTTTTGAAAATACACAAGTCAGAAGTCCAAGTTCCTTTTCTCAGACTTCTCTCTGAAGCCACGCCTCCAGAGCACAGGATAGCTTCATATTGGGTTGCAGCTACCCAATGTAATCTCAACGAGAGCAATGTGGCTTTCGGCGATACTGTTGTGTGTAGCAGGGCTTCACTGCGCAGCATCGCTAACTTTCTGACAGCTTTTTCTCGTGGCTCATTCACGTGAAAGAAAACACCTGACATCATAATAAACCATCCAGCTTAGAGGTACATTGCCACCTACCGGACTTCACTATGGTACATTGGATTACTGGCGTTGTCTTTTCTACATCGTAACTCATTGAAGGCTCTGAGCACACCCGCCATTAGTGCACAAAGAGCAGTACGCACAGAGGAGGGAGGGAGGGACAGAGTTGGCAGTGTGATTGACACATCGCAATCCAATTGACTTGAACGTGGCGTTCAGGATGATGGGATGGTGTTTTTCCAGGATTGTACGTACCACAAGTGACAAGTGACTGACTTTTTTCATTTTTGTGAAAAAGCATTTCATTAAATGGTTGCAATCGGGGTGTGAAGAGGATTTCAAGCAATTTAGTAAAAAAATGCTCTGGAATAAGATCTCCAACCCTACCTTTAACTAGATTTGCTGCTTCTTTTTTGGTGCTGGATCAGTGCATTCGTGTTCATGTTTTCATGTCATTGAATGTCACCATCAGTTTGAGGCAAAACTAAAAACGTGATTGTTCAATGTGTTTGATCAAGATAAAGGAAAAGACTTCCTTAAGATAGCTGTTATTACATACAGAGGATGATGAACTAGAGGGGATGTGTGACTTGCATGTATGGGTTCAACTTTTGTTTTGTAGGAAAATGTAGAAAAGACTGCCCCCTTGTGGCTCTAATCAGTAACTATACGTAATGTCTATGAAACACATTAGTTAAGCAGTCTCTGAACTTTTGTCTTCCAGGTGTACATCTCGGCGAGTTCGAGACCTCTGGTGGCAAGGCATCCCCCCCAGTGTCAGGGGTAAGGTGTGGAGCCTGGCTGTGGGAAACGAGCTCAACATCACACACGGTACATGGGAATGAATGTATACCTCAGAGTGAATGAGTCTTTATTCACACATGCTGACCACATACACACAGATGGGTGTAACAGTTTGCCGTGGTGTTTGTACTTGAAGAAGTGGCAGAGTGATAGATGGGAAAAGAAAGAAGAATGTGTCCATTAAAGGAGGACCACGCTCTAGCTTCTCTGAAATGGGACAAGCAGCATTTCAACGAGTTCTCTAGAGTGCGTCTTGAGATAACAACCACACACTCTAGATTCAATTTCCACTTGCTTTAGGAGGACCAACTTCAAATTGGCAGCCTCTGTGCTGCTGTGAGCGTCTCTGCTCCTCTGGGCTGCCTGCAGATAAGCACTCGCTCGCTGACTGCTGAGCTGCTCCGCTCTGGGTTTTTGTTCCCGATACATTTAATTGGAGCACGTTGCTAATGCATCACTTTGCACACTCACACACATTCATACAGACTTTGTGTGTGTTAGTCCCTTTAAAGCTGTCTGCATTTTTATAAATAGGAGCTAAGTGACAGTATTCCCCCACTTAAGGTGAAGCCTCTCTGATATTGCTCTTTTTGTTACTGCTAACGCTTAATAATGGGTCAGAAGTTAAGTTAGGAATCTGTGGGAATCTCACAATTCAATTTGATGCCAATTCTTTGTGTCACACAGAATCGATTCCTTAATCACAACTGATTGTTTCTTTGATAAATGTTTTTAAATGTGTTGGTGAGCAAGATCAATCATCCAGCTGACAGGTGTAGCACATCAAGAGGCTCATCACAATAAAAGCCATTTAATAAAGACTGATCTGTGGATTTAACATGAACTGGGTAGATTACAGGTGTGGATTTTTTGGGGGGTGGGGGATTGTGGTTCAGAAAATGAGTCAACATCTGGTGTGACCATCATTTGCCTCATGCCTTGCGACAAATGAGGCTGCTAGATGTTGACAGGAACTAGATCACACTGTCTTACATACAGATCCAGATCATCACAATTACCCTCAGCAGGTGACATGTCTGGTGAGTGCACAGGAACTGGGAGGCTCTACGCTTCAGGAATTGTCTAGAGGTCCTTGTAACATGGTGCCATCATACATCATCATGCTGTTACATCCGTGGTGCTGTTTTGTGTGATACAACTGCACATTTTACAGCATCCTCTTATTGTAACATGCCGCAGATACACCTGGCCATTAATCACGTGTGTAATCAGCATCTTGGTGTACCACACATCTTGGGTAGAGATCAGCCTAACAAACAAGAATTGGTCACTAATGTAGATGGAAACACTTTTGTGAACAGATTTTGAAGAAATAAGGTTTTTGTGGTTACAGAGACAAAGTTGAGTTTGTAAATTCTACTGTCGGCAATGCTAAAAAATGGTATATATATACACTCCAGGAGATCAGCAGAAATACTCAAATCAGCCTCAGTTGTAACACAGTCCAAGTCACTGTGAGATCATATTTCACTGGTGTTGAATTTGACAATGACTGAAGCTCAGTTATGCAGAATGTGGATCGTCATATGTCTCATATGTATGGTCTCTCGTTTCTGTGAAGATAGTAATCACTAAAATCAGGAAGTCATTGCAGGAGTACATCGAAATTGAAGTAGAGACTCTTACATATATGTGGTGCTATTTAGAAAGGATATAAAAAGACAACACATAAACAACAGCAAAAGACACAGCAGAGTTAAATAAAAGATTTTCACAATAGGAAGATTCACGCTGATTAAAAAAAAAAATGAAATTGCACGTTAGGATAGTGCACCAACACAGTATAGAGTATTGAGTCATTTTAAAGTGCAGTGTTCAGTGCAGTGACTGCTCTGGGGTAAAAGCTGTTTTTTAGTCTGTTTGCTTTAGATTTGATTGTCCTGAAGCACCTCCCTGAAGGCACCAGATCATACAGATGATGACCAGGGTGGGAGGAGTCCCTGACCATACTTTGGGCTCTCCTGAGGCAGTGAGCATTGTAGATGTTCTGAGAGAGGGGAGAGGGCAACCAGTGAGGCTCTGGGTAGTGTTGATGACCCTCTGGAGTGCTATTCTTTGGGCAGCAGTGCAGCTGGTGAACCACAGTACTGAACAAGGTGGAGGCCTCAACGCAGAGCTCCATAGCATGTCTCAGAAGGCTCAGTATTTCCATTCTGCTTGTCATCACTAGAGGGCAGCCACAGGTCATAGCACACACAGGGACTCTGAGTGTGCTGTGACAAAATCAATGTGTCCTGGAATGGAAGGAGATGTGTTTCCTTTAATCACCTTTAATGTTAGAGCTGCAGAGTAATGTGAGGAGCTGAGTACTCTCATCACCTGCAGTTGTTTATGTCCAGGCATCATGTATTGTTCTCAGCCTCTCTAGTATTTACTGGTGCTATAACGTGTCTCTGCAGAGCTGTATAACATCTGCCTGGCCCGGGCAAAAGAGAAGTGGAAGACCTCACCAGCACCTGCCACAGAGACTGAAAATGAAGGTAGAGACAGACTACAAACTCTCTCCATTTACTTTTTCTGGCTTTTTACTTTATCCACTTGCAGCCTCAGTGTGTTTCTTAAAGTGCTGCCATGTCCTCCTGTCAGATGCAGGTTCTTCAGATAGGGAGTCCAGCCTGGAACTGATCAAGCTGGATATCTCAAGAACTTTCCCCCAGCTGTGTATCTTCCAGAAGGTTAGTGAGACAATCTCAGATACCAGCAACAACAAACTCTTTGTTTTCCCCGTTCATGTTTCCATTACACAAAGCAGGTGATAAGATACAATAATATCAGAGCAATGTCACTGTTTGGTGTGAGGGGAAGTT
>OMNW01014033.1:8764-40694 GCA_900303245.1 Selene dorsalis
GCTTGAGACACTGCTGATGGCGTTTGCAATTTGTCAGTCTGTCACTGTCTGTCCAACGCTTTGGTCCGAAGTTAAATATTTACAGTCACTGGATGGATTTCCATAAAATTCAGTAGGGACAGTCAGGGGGCTTTAGCTTTGACAATGAATTCAAACCGTGACAACACTGCAACTAGAAAAGCCAAAATATTTGGAGAAAAATTGAAGTGTGCTCATTTTTACTGAAATAATAAACATGTCACAAAGGCTCGAGGACTCTCATCATCCATTTACAGTGTAATGTAGTTTGGGTGTCAGAGCAGCTGTTAGAGCAGCTGAGCAACATGCTATGCCAGGGAAACTGTTTTCCTGAAAAAGGACAGCTTGGTTAGAGACCTCTGAATTACCGCCCATCTCTAGTGTTTTCTGTGGAAAAAATGTCTAGTTCTGTGCTCATAAACTTCTTTTTTTTAAAAGAACCGACCAATCAAATCTTTCTAAGGTAAACAGAGAAATCATCTTCATCTGTCAGAGCCAGAAAAAATCATGGATGTATCATATGTTCTTATAATAGATCCATCATATTGATGCAGCTGCAACATATTATTGTTAGTCGACTTTTTCAAACCAAATGCCATTAACCATTAATGTGGCTTGAGCACTGAGAATGATATTGACGAGGCAGAGACATTTCTTACTGATGATGGGTAAGGATAAAATAAATAACAAAATAAAACTATTCCCAAACATAAATCACCTGAATCAGACTGAATAATAAAATTAATAATTTAATGTTGAGTCTAATTATGAGGCTAAATAAATCATGGATCTTTTTTGTTGACCCTCAATGCACAGTGATCTGCAAAAGCACACACCTACGAGTTCCCACATCGCTGACTTGAAGTGACAAATGGCAGGTTGAAGGCTACGTCCCACTCAGCTGCACAGTTGCAACATGAAACGTGTGACATGATCGTGTTCAAAGCAGTGGAGGCTTTGAAATACAGCTCGGATAAAATCGAGTCAAGTCTGACAGGCTGAGGCTGAGACGTTTTAAAATGCCCACTGCACTGAGGATAAACCATGAATGTATTATAGACGCAGCGTTCCACAATAGTGCCCTCTTCACGTCAATCAAAATTTCTCATCCTAGGTTTTCCAGGCTTCAGATTCATGGCCTACACCCACATGTGCATTAAAGCCTGGCTGACTGCCCACTTAGAATAACACAGAGAGTATATTTAGACATGACACATCCTGTCTTTCAAGTGTACACTCATTCTTATGGTTCAGATTCAGTTTCAAAACAGATTCTTTTGGGGAGATCCCTCTGATACTGGATGTTTGTTTGTTTGTTTTTTATCTTTGGTGACAAAGATATGAGAAAAGCTACTGTAAATTGTCCCTCCATCCATTATGGCTGTACACTTTAAGAGATTATACTAGCCAATATCATCAGTAATGCATTTTTTTTGCTACTTTTATTAGGGTGACCATGGCCGCTCTGGGAAGTCAGGGCTCCCTGGACCCCCGGGGGCTCCAGGATCAAAGGTAGCCTTCAAATTAAAACATATCTGATAACCTCAACCAGAAATTATGTTGTTTATTTTTCTTTTAAAACCAAATTACTGGCCTGATTTTTTTCTGCAGGGTGAAAGGGGAAATCCTGGGAACCCAGGGCCACCTGGAAATAAGGGCGGCCCGGTACAAAGGACACTTTTTTCATCAGTATAATTTCTTATGTTGTTGCTACGAAACAGACACTGATATAAAACTATTAACTTCCACAGGGTCGTCCAGGATTACCTGGATCAAAGGGAGAAGAAGTAAGTCAAAGACTCTTGTCGTATGAATTTCATAGTCTAGCATTTTTTCTGATCTGATCAATTAATACTTTAATAAATGTCAACAGGGAAGGAGAGGCGATCCTGGGAAAAGGGGAGCACCAGGGAATGATGGGACAAAAGGAGAGAAGGTATGTTTAGTGCTCAGGATGAGCTAAACTTTGATTAATGTAATGCATTTGTGTTGCATTTTTAGTTCTGTTTTGGGCACATCTCAAACATAACTAAACTTACTGTAGTAGTTTTTGGAAAAACAATGTGGCGAACATGAGGGAAAGAGAGTAGGTGATCTGAAAGCCAAGTAACAACTAACAAGCACTGGATTTTGTTGGTCGGCATGAGTCCCATGTGTGTCAAATCTCTCTGAGGAGTTTTATTCTTCCAGAGAAACATCATCAACAGGCACATAACCATAATAATTTGCCTCTGAGTTGCTATTGGATTTCTAAATTTGATTCTCAGGAAAGTTTCCCAAAAATGGAGTTAACACTTCTCAGTTCCTGTTGTGTTTTGTATACACTGGTTGATGATTAATAGTGTAGTGCAAATCTTGACACATTCATTTATTTTCAAGGGGGAACGAGGGCCACAGGGAAGCAGAGGTCGTCCTGGAGAAGATGGACTCAAGGGTGCAAAGGTGAGGGGATTGTGCTGTGGTTGGATTCTGGCAGAGAGATGACTCAGCGGCTTCCGAAGAGCTCAGCAAGTATTTAGAGACCTCCAATACTGGAGTTAAGGCTTTGTGTACTTGGTATGCTGCCAAAATTGCCCGAGTCTGTGTCTGTTATCATAAACACATTTACCAGGGAAACTGTTCTGAAGAAAATGTGTCCAGTAACCTTCTGTGCTTTTCTAAACTCACATCAGCATGTCTACTATGTGTGGGCTGCGGTGAAGGCGAGGTCCAGTAATGTTTTCTGCTACCTTCTCTCTTCAAGGGAGATCAAGGACTACCAGGACCAAGGGGTTCGCCAGGAGAACCAGGGGCACTTGGAGCAAATGTGTGTTGTTCATCATACATCATAATCATCAACACACGAGTTTATGTTCCGAGGGGATTTTTAACAAAACATCTGTGGGAAATGAACTGTAGACAGTAACTCATTCACTGACTTTATCTTCTCTGGTTCCAGGGTACCAGGGGAAATCCAGGAGATGCTGGACCAAGGGGCGACTCTGGACTTCCTGGACCTAAGGTGAGCAAATACTTAAACTTCTCTGATCTTAAGTTCAATAAAGAAATTGCAACATTCAAGCATCATTTCTATTCTTCCTTTAAAGGGAGACAAGGGAAGACAAGGATTCAGCTATCCTGGACCAAGAGGACCCACTGTATGGTTCTGTTTACCTCATCAAACTTTTACACGTGCTAAATGTTTTTATTGGAGTCTTAAGTAATTTTGTTCCAGGGAGACAGAGGTGATCCGGGCAGAAGAGGATCGAGGGGTGGCAGAGGTGACTGTGGTGCCAAAGGAGACCCTGGAGACAAAGGACCACCAGGAAAACCTGTAAGATTGATAGATCAACCAAACCATAACTAGTTGTATCCTGTGCTGGAAAGACTTTAAATACAAGATTCACCACCACTTCTGCCACCTCTCCAATACTAATTTAGTGAAAGGAATTTGATACTCACAACACAGAATGGGAAAGCTCAACTGCAAAAACAGTGTCCCAAGTAGTCAGGGCTCTTTCTTGAGAAAGGTAATTCCAAAGAAAATTCCTCACTAACAGTTGTGTGGGTTTTCCTGAGTAACTTCTCAGTGTTGTCTCTGGAATGAAGCCATGACCATTGAATTTTTAGGCACTTTGTCTCCCACGAAGAAAGTTTTATTTGCCTGTCATGTTCTGACAGTGGTGAAAATTGTAGATAGCACAACAAAACCTCAGCTGTGTAAATATGAAAATAGGCTGTGCAGAGTATGATTATATCAAATTTCCTTATGTATCCAGCCAGTCCAGATAATATCTTTGATGATTTCATTAGAATTTACTACATTTACAGCCTGGTGCAGTTTCTTGTTTAGACATATTACAAACAATGCCACTTCAAGAGTCCCAATAGATCATGTGACAGTGAGTACTTAGCCAGAGGTAGAAATCAATTACAAAAATCCAATATTAACAGAAAAACAAGTCACTTGCAGTGAGGAATGTTTTTCTTTTTAGGGGGAAACAGGTCAGCAAGGTGGGCCAGGAGAAAGAGGACCCAGAGGAGAACCTGGACCTGATGTAAGCAACAGAAGTATTACTTGAATGCTTTGACCATGCATACAAGTCTGAGATCCAATTGCATTGTATTTGCCTCTCTCTCTCTCTCTGTCTGTGTGTGTAGGGCGGCCCTGGACCAGTAGGCGATCCTGGGCTTACTGTGAGTAAATACTTCAGTTTTGTTTAAACTACATTAGATGAATTTATTTGGACGCGTTACATCTAACCTGTATACGTGTTACTGCAGGACTGTGATGTTATGACTTACATCAGGGAGACCTGTGGTTGTTGTGGTAAGAAAATACCTCTGTATTCATACAGATGTGCAGTGCGTACCAGAGTTAATGCTTTACTGCCAATGTCTTTCAATGTCGTGAATAACGTTTGTCTTTTGTCTCAGACTGTGAGAAGCGTTGTGGGGCTCTGGACATTGTATTTGTAATTGATAGCTCTGAGAGTGTTGGCCTGACAAATTTCACCCTGGAAAAGAACTTTGTTATCAACACCATCAACAGGTTGGGCTCGATGGCCAGCGACCCTGCTTCACCAACTGGTATGGTCGAGCTAAAACACAGCACAGACATCCTGTGAATCCTTTTTCAGACATACTTTCAAGTGACAAAATGTAGAGGTTGCCATGAAAGATTAACCTTTTCCAAAGGCTGAATCACTTAATCCACAGCCGAATATAAAGTTACAGCCAAAAATATTTGGAAGGGCCCCAGTAGTCTTTGCAACACTGACTGTGTAATAACAACAAAGTACTGATTTTCTTTGTTGCATATTCCCAGCCAAGTGTTTTAACAGTTAATATTTCAACTCTGTGCTGTAAACACTAAAGTCACATTTAAATTTATGTGAACGGGAAGCCAAGCACATAAAATATTCACTGAAAATTCATCTGTAACCGACTGTTTCAACTAACCCTGTTTTGGTCTTTGAACTTTCTGACACCTCTTTTAGGCACAAGAGTCGGAGTTGTGCAGTTCAGTCACAACGGAACCTTTGAGGCCATTCACCTGGATGACCCCAACATCAACTCCATGTCTGCCTTTAAAACGGCAGTGAAGAACCTCAAGTGGATCGCTGGGGGCACCTTCACACCATCAGCCCTCAAGTTTGCTTATGATACCCTGATCAGGGACAGCAAGAGAGCCCGAGCCAAAGTATCTGTAGTGGTGATCACTGACGGCCGCTATGACCCGCGTGACGACGACGATCTGCTCGGGGTCCTATGTGACGACAGCAATGTGGTGGTGAACGCGATCGGGGTTGGTGATATGTTTAAAGCACAACAGGATAATGAGATCTTGGGGTCTATAGCATGTGGAAAGAAGGAACGTGTGACAGAGATGAAGCATTACGCTGACTTGGTGGCTGAGGACTTCATAGAAACAATGGAGACTGTGCTCTGTCCAGGTAAGCCTGTAGGCCTACCAGTATTCTCAGCAAGATGACAAACCTTTGTCTAACACAAGTCTTTGTGATTCCTTTCCAGAGCCTGAGATTGTGTGTCCTGATCTCCCGTGTAAAAGTGGTAAGTGTTATGCTGCTTTCAAGACAAGTCGGAACTCGGAATCTCCCTGTTGAAAACTCCGAGTTCCGAGTCCGACTTGAAAGTATCCAGACGCCCCACGTCAGAATAACTACAAACATGGCGGGCTGGGACCAACTTTGCATTCAAAGTGCCTCGCGTAAGGCATTAAAACATAACAAAGGGCACGAAAACCATTTTTAAAAAGAGAAGCATTTTAAAATAATGAAACAGATCGTTTAAAATCGAAAAAAATAACATTAACTGTTCCACAACATCAGTAACCGAAAGTAAATATTGCATTTTTCATAACGTTTTAATGTATTTTGGCGTTTAAAATGCATTTTCATCGACGTTTTACCATCGACGGTGTGGTTCTACAGGGGTGCAGATTATTGTGTGACCTCAAACAACCGGTTCTTGGTAAAGTCGGAGTAGACTTTTTCCTCCGAGTTCGCCGAGTGGGAGCTCCGACTTGCACTTTTTCCAAGTCGGAGGTCGGAAAGTTCCGAGTTCCGACTTGTCTCAAACGCAGCAGTAGTCATGGATTTAATCAGTGCAGCCTCAGCCAGTGACTTTCTTGTCTTTACAGAACCCGATGTAGCTCCGTGTGTGGAGCGGCCGGTGGATTTGGTGTTTCTACTGGATGGATCAGAGCGCCTCGGGACGAAGAACTTCCGGCACGTCCGTGAGTTTGTGATGAAGGTGGCAGACAGACTGGGACTGGCCCAGAACAAGAGCGATCGTATGCGAGCCCGTTTAGCCCTGATAGAGTTTGGCAGAGAGAACGAGAACCACATCGCCTTCCCTCTAACACATGATAACGCCGTCATCGCTGATGGCTTAGCGCGGCTGCCGTACCTGGACACTTCCTCCAGCGTGGGGCCCGCCATCTTCCACACCATCAACAACATCGTGGGTAAAGGAGGCTCTCGCCTCACGAGACGCAACGCAGAGATTTCGTTTGTTTTCATCACAGATGGCGTCACTGACCTCAGGAACCTGGAGGAGGCAGTTAGTGCGATGCGTGGGGCACAAGTCGTCTCCACGGTGATAGCCACTGGAAGTGACGTTGAGCAAGGAGTCCTAACTAAGCTGGCTATGGGTGACCAGGACGCCATCTTTAAAGGAAAAGACCTCTCTGATCTGTCCCGCTCCCGTTTATTTGACCGTTTCATCCAGTGGGTATGTTAGAGAGACGGTGGTCTCAGTGTCTCGTGTGGACATGAATATCATGCTGGTGCTACTGCTGTGATCAAGCATTTTGAACATGAGATACTGGTTCTCCTCTGCACTGTTCAATTTATAAATGATGTCACTGCAACTGTATTCATCCTCAGTATTTCGTTACACACATACCTAGTACAAACTGAGCATTCTTCAATTTTTACGCTTTACTGATCAAACATAATAAACATGCAGTCTGTTGGAAGCTGAAAGGCTCTCTAAATCTTGACATTTAAAGCACTCCCTGCATCCAACGTTACCATGGAAATAGAACAAAATAACTTGTAAATATTTACCTTAATTTGGAGATGAGACATTGCAGACAAAACATAAGGAGAGCCCTAAACAGTCTTGGTAGATGTTAAACACAAGTGTAGTTAGTTGTAAACAATTCTATTAAAAGCCTTTTCTGTCTCATAACTCCATATCACCAGCGACACGGTCTCAGGGGTCTCCGCATCGGCATCAGAACAAATGGACGGCTTAGTTTCTGTGGTCTCATAGGATGAATTATAGCATTCTTCTCATTTCTCTGCATGTCCACTGCAGACACTCCCATCGCCTCCCTTCTTACATCATATCCAGCTGCACAGGAAGAGGAGAAAAAGTTAAAACTAGAGAGTTTATATCCAAAGTCTCAATAGCCCTGGCTCATTATCAGACGCACAGGGACATATCCTGCAAATACACAGGAAATGGTTTGACCATTGGGGCACAACAGTTAAATATTTGAAAACCTGAAATACCAACACTTACCAAGTCATCAACATCTCCTGTATCTTCCGCTGGTGGTGCAGCCACCTCTTCTTTCTTCTCCTCAGCAACCAGAAACTGAGGACAAAGCAGGATGCAGTCAGACATATGGATGTGTCTAAAGATCACCTTCATTTCAAAAGTTCGCAACAAAGATTTGAAGCATCATTTAGGTCACCTGGTTAGCTTCGCTTTTGGACACCGTGCTTCCTTCAACTTCGTCCTTGCTGATCAAAGTTACAGCATCTGTCGAACAGCAATAATTCAGCCCACTTGTGATTCAGGCTGCACAGCATTTTTTTAAGCATCCGTCAGCTCAGAGTTTGCATTATTTACTTATTTTAGACTCACAAAACTATGCAAAAAATTTTGTCTGATCCCAAGGGAAGAATAATTTGAGAGAGCTTGAAATAAAGAGGCTTATCATACCTTGAACCAGCAGGTCCCAGAAGACCTCTAGCCCTCTGTTGGGGATGCTACTTTTCAGGGACTGGAGGTAGCTATTGTACAGTTCAGCATTTCCCACCTGAATTGCAAAAGACACAAAACACTCAGAATCAATGTGAAACCCTCCTAAAGGCTTACATCTATATGCAGACCCATAAGTACACTCTCACAAAAACTGGCCTTGGTTCAAATCACAAGAAATGGAGCAGGCTCACTGTAATCTCATCAAGTTGACTCAATCTCCATGCAGCCTGATATTTTACAATTAATTCTCACAGATTCTTATCAACAGAAATCCCTATAGTCATGATGGATTCCCCAAATGGAAGACGGTGAATACTTATTTACCTTAACGGACTGCTCTCTATAAGCCTGGATACAGGTGATGCTTTTCATGTAGTACTGTGTGTCCTTGTTGCTAAGCAACTGCTCTATCCTGAAACTCAGCTGCTGACAGGCTGGGAAGGACACAGGGGTCACCACAACCAAACAAAGAGATAAACACTATTACAAGGGCAGAACACAAGCCAGAAGGATGTATAACTGAACTAGAAAAAAATGTTTATTGGTCCACCTCACTGGGGAGAAAGAAAGAAAAATTGGACCTCACCCTCTCCGAACGGAAGACTCTTCTGCTTGATCAGAGTGCGGAAGTCTCGGGCTGGATCAACGCTTCCCACCTGGTTTAAGTGTTTAATATTATTCAGGAATGAAGAGAAATGGAAGTTTTAATGTATTCCCCCTCAAACTAAGTACTTTATTCGAAATGGGCATTTTTTTGGTTGTTATCTCTCCTCTGATTCTCACCGAAGTAACAGAGCCTTCAGTAATGTCAGCCAGGTTGTACTCCTCCTCCTCTTCATCTCCTTTTGCCTTCTTGGCATCCGGCACCTCAGATCTACAAGTCACAGAAGGGTCAATTACAACACTGATAGCTTTAGGAGGGAATATTTTTGTAAGCAGTTAAACCTCAACCACACAGTCAATACAGTAACAGTGACAGCTTCAGACTATCTAGTGATGGGGTCCCACCAGCTGTGACCCTCACCAATGTGTTGACACGAGGAGTTGTAATAACAACTCTACTACATGAGCACTCGTGGGTCAGATTACTCCCATCTTCATCAACTTCACATCAATAAGATTTAGTGACTGAGTGTTGCATAGCTATGATGTTATCACAGACAAAATCTGTTCAGGGACAGACAAACATAAAAACCTGCCAAAGTACTCAAACCTCCTGTGGTGTCTCCAGGATTCATAATACAGTAACTTCCTAACTGGAAGATCACATCTTATCTGCTTAGTAACCATGGTAATAAGGGTTGGGACATGATTTAGCAAACAAAACATTACAGGCAAAAGTTTCCCAGTTTAAGATTTCTATCCAATTTTGTGTGTAAGTGTATTATACAACTTTCCTAACCCCAAATAAACTCTCCTAACTTTACTATAACTGTTTAACTGTCCATACTTTCATTTTTCCACCTCTTACCTTCCTTGTTTAATCTGCGCTTTCTCTGGGTTTACACAACCATCAAATTATCAAGAGGCAGATGGAACATATCCATTGAGAGACTCGCAGCAGACCCTAATGATGTGTCAGGGTTTTATGACAAATTGCTCATTAGTAAAACAGCCTTACCCAGGTCACAATCCTGCAGTTATCTTAGCAGCCATGACCAGCTGTGGAGAGGCTGACGTGGCAACATGTGACTCATTTGGTGGCCTAACTAAGGCTTTTCTGTTTGTTTGTGTTTACCCATTGAATTACTCAGAAACTCAAGGTTTTAAGTGGCCATTTTAAAATGAAAAACACTGTACCTCAGCAAGATGAGATTAGAAAAGTCGTGCTGGTTTCTTGGCAACAGCCATTTTAAACCGTTTTAACAACTGAAATCAGATTGAGCATTTATGATTTCTTGACCAAAAATTGGATTGGGATTAAGTTGTTCCTTATATTAGTTTAGAAATCAAAAACCATCCCACTGAGTTACAGTGTTGGATAAAATGTCCTGAAGTGTTTTTGTAGAACTTAATGTCAGTGAGGTTGACCTTTGACCTGCCCCACCAGACGTTTTATATCCAATCACTTTGACCTTTATCATTGTCATTTTTTATCATATTAGATATTTATGTCATTATAACCATATCAATTCCTGACTTATGGTAAAAAATGTGTTTTTGAAGGTCAATGAACAACCCAGCAAAACATAATGCTTCTGCTCTGGAAATAGCTGCCACACTGGTAAAAATGAATGGTCTCAGTGAATCAAACTTACTCTTTGCCAAAAATCTGAGCACTTGTTTTGAGCTTCTTTTTCTTCTCCACTTCCGTGAGAGGAAACTTCCTCTTCATCTCTTCTAGTGGGGCTCGGCAACGTTCGTTAATGACCTCAGGGCGCTCGAGAGCAGCCTTCAGCCACTGCTCCATGGGGGGAAGAGGGGTACCGGGGTTTACTGCTCGGTGATGCAGACACTGAGAGAAAGGTTGGGTAAGGAAGGTGAGACAGATGGAGAGTAAGAGAGGAGCAGTTCTGATTTGGGTGGCCGATGAGGCTCTATTCAGCCAGATGAAAGCTTGTTCCATCTGTCTGACTTCTACCATCTGCCCTGACTCAGAATGAGATTGCTATGTATCTGAAATACAAAGTGTACTGCAGTACCTGGAAGTGTCTCTGGAAGGCAGGGTTGGGAATGTGGTGGACCTTGAACATGTCCTTCTGTTTTCCATTCTCATCTTCCTCCACCAGCATCATGGAGTCGATGAGAGAGTCCACAGCAGACAACTGGGAGTCTGCGAAAATCACATGTTACTCAACAGCCCATCCACGTTCATTGCCCCCTTTGCTCACTTAAGTCTCCTGATGTCTCTCAACACAAACAGAATGGTAGTTATAAATACAATTAAAAAAAAAAAGGATCTACTATTCCAATATTATAAAGTGAAACCTCTAGCATATAGCAAATATAACACTCTGAATTAAGACATTTTACGTATCTAATCATATATCTATATACTTTGACTTTACATTATCCTGTCAATACTTGTACTTTTATGGTGGTAAGATTGGAACACGGGGCTTTTATTTGTAATGCAGGAAGTCGGTATCAGTCCTAGAGAATCTGGGCCAAACAAACATAGAACAGCACGTTACATGTGGGCATGCTGCTGAGTGCCATCTAGAGGCAGAAAGAGTGGTAATGCAGCGTTAAAGCTGCAGCAGCTTTTAAGTTCTGTGCCTGTAGGAGGCAACGTGGACATGTTTGCATCAGCAGGCCTTAGCAGGGGATTTGGTTTGACAATCAACAGATCCCTGTTGCCAGAGAATCTGCTGCTTGTTAAACATGAATGTGTGAGTTTGCGAGTGAATCATGGGCCTCCTCCATGAGGTGCTTCATATTTAGAAAGAAGTTACATAACATCAGCTGTGAAGAGGAACCAGAGCTTGTACCACACACACGTGAATTCTTCAAGGCTCACCATCAAATGCACTGTGATCAGCACATTGAAGCAATAAGAGTTCATATGCTGAATAAACATGACATGTACCTGATGGAGTAAACTTCTTGTTTTCAAAAGAGGGAAACGTGAACTGTCTGAGGTCTTCTGTGAAGGGGAGCTGGACGTACATCAGACACTAAGGACGGCAAAAGATGGACCGTTACCTTTGTCGTATTCATTCAGGTTGAATGAATAAATGACAGCAGCAAGTTCTGGCCTCTGTAATCTCACCTCATAGTTCTGCTTGATACAAGGAAAAGCTGCTCCAACTTGAGGGTTGCTGCGTCGGTCATACGCGTAACGCACAACAGCAACCATTTGAAGCTCATCCAGTGCCCGGATAAGGGCTGACAATGCCACGCCTGCATGCTGCTCAGACACAGCACAGAAACAGACACGAGCTTGTCAAAATCAATGCATGTGTTTGTAGTCACATGCAGTGTAGCTGTTTCCCTCTGTTCTCACCTCATCATCTCTGGGAGCGAACATCTTGATGATCTGATTTCCCATGAACTGATGACGATGTATCTGTCAGCAGACAGCAACAAGAAAGACAAGGTTGTTTTACTTGAATGCCTTTTAGATGTCACATTCGATCCAGCGACAAAACAAATACAATACCGAGCTCTGTTTGGTAAAGCCCAGAACAGCAAAGCACTTCCCATCGTGCTTGTATTTCATCTGCTCTTGATCCACTTTGGAGAAGGGAACAATGTCACTTCCATAACGAAAACCTGTGAAGGGAAAAGAAATGAAGTGAAATGATAAATGAATTCAGTGCGTTGTTTCTCTGGTTTTCAACACAACTTCCTCACCTTGAATGGTGTCATCCTTCGGCACCTCTGTCTCGTTGTCGTCGTCCAAACAATAGACCGTCTCTCTCTTCACGTCTTCTTTCATGGTGGTTTGAGCATCAACTGTAATCCACATCTTCTTCAGCTTCTCTTCTGTCACCTGTTGGACATGATGGGTAGAATTAATAGAAGAGAAAAACTTCCCTGTTCCCTAGCAACATGTGTGATAGTTATTGATGATCACTGTAATGGTAAGTCCTTTCCTAAATCCGTCCGACCATTTGTAGTGGTGGAGCGGCCTGATCCAATTTCAAAACAGAAACTCTTATCTAGATTTGAAAGTACAAAGTCATGATTAGACATCCATACACAGTCCATTATTCAGACAGCACAGGGCCCAAGAACTTGGTCATTAGTCAATAAGAAATGAGCAATGAACAAAGCACACCCTCCAGCACACTTCACAGTCAACTTACAGCTTTGTACCCGACAATACGTATGGACAGAGAGCTGCCAATCGTCAGCTGACAGGGCCAGGCCATCGGTCTCCTCTCAATACGCTTGAACATGCACAGCTGCTCGACTGCGTTCCTGCGGCAGGAGTGCAGCACACAGAGAGTCAAGTCACATGACATCATCCACTAAGACCATAAACTACTTATATAGGTAGAGCCAAACATGAATGAAGTATCACAAGAAAATAATCATCCAGTATTTGATAAGACCCATCCAACCTGAATGTGTAAATTTCATCCAGACCGTCCTCCTCATTCAGACTTAGCAAGATGTGTTTCATCATGTCCACTCCTTTCTTCTGTTCCACAGACAGACCTTTGCCCATCCCTGGGTGCCTGGGGCCTCTTCTGTCTGCAGCATCCCCTCCACCTTCCTGTTCCTCATCATCATCATCATCCTCCTCCACAGGGAATGGCACACTGGCAAAGTAAATGTCCATAGACAAAACAGAGTAAGAAATAAAAAGCATAAGGAAGCATAAATGTGATCAATGTCAGGAAACTAGCCTGGATTAATTTGGTGAGAGATAATTTTCACATCTAAAAAAAAACTCTGATAGGAAGACATTTTGTCTTTAGTGTAAAACAGGTGTCAGGACAAAGTACCTATATTTGAATATATACAGAATAATTTAAAATAATTTGCAAAACAAATTTATCAAATACTGTTTAATTGTCAGGTATCAGAAGAATAAAATATCACCCTATAAGTACATAATTTAGTTGCTGTATCACATATAGTGATGTATATTAGTTGTTAACATGTTTGAAACTTACAAGAACTGCAAGGTGATTCCAGCCTGTTTAAGGTTGTTGATAATAACATCCATTTGGTCTGAACTGGCCTCGGTGTTGAGGTCAGTTAGGAGGGCAATGTTCAGCCGATCATACTTCTTCCCACTGAAAAAAACAAAAAAAAACAATCAAAAACACAATCTCAGTTGTGCCACTGAACAACCACTGATTCATTCAGCAGAGTACAGCTAGGTGTGAGATGTAGGCAGCGACCTACCTGGTTTCTGTCTGAAGGAGATCCATGCAGACAACAAGTGCATCCAACCCTGAAGAGCAGTAGTTAGGGGAGGAGGTAACATTTTTTCACAAATTTTCAAATAACATGAGGCCTACTGCCTGTTATATGTTGCACTGGGTTTAAGATTATTTCATAGTAATCAATCTGTGAAAGTTTTTTGGGTTCATCCACAAACAGGAATTTGATCATGTGTGTTAAAATTAACAGTCAAAAGAGGCGGAAAATGTTGATGTCAAGACAAATGTTTACATGTTGTGTTAAATGCAAAGTCCACTTTATCTGAGAGCTTAGACTGATGTAACCCAGGAGCTGTACTTGCATTGACACTTGTAAAACTAGAAAAGTGGACTTTGCATTTTAATTCTTTACCACTGATAAGAATAAATCATGTTTCTCTTGTTTTGTTTATTTTACATATTTGGTGGACATTAAAGCCCACGCACATATTTGCTCTACACACATGTCTGTTTTTAATTACTGTGCCCGTGTAAACATCTCCTAACAAAAACAATGTTATCCGACGCTGAAAATTGTTTTAATATTTTTTTAATATTACTCAATCCTCCACTGCAACATGAAAAGTCTGTTGAATGTAAATTTCTAATTGATGTCCTATAATAAACAAAAGAGATTCAAGTGTCATACATCTAAAAAAAAAAGGATACAATCCACCTGCTGACTCTCTGGATGGATCTGATTCTCAATTTCCTCCAGCAGATCAAAATCAGCCATGGTGAGGTGGCGGTGGATGGTGATGTTCTGGTACTGTCCGTCCTGGGCCAGAGGGTTTTTGGTGGAATCTGTGCCAAACAGGACCAAAGCCAGTTCATCCTTAGTCTCAGCAAACACCTGTTAGAGGACAAAAGACAGGTGAAGTGTGCACAAAAGATGACAGAAACCTCTTATGATGTTTATTTTGATTTTGTTAAACGGGTGTGTTCGTGTACCTGGCGCTGGACAAACTTCTGGATGACTTTTTTGGCGAGGTCAAAGGGAGGCTCTTCACCCGGGGCAGAGTTGGACATGGAGAAGCCCACATCCATGCACAGCACCAGCGCTGACTACAGAAAACAAACAGATACAGCCTAGGTTTAACTTCAAGGCGATTTGCGTAGTTCAGCATATTCGAGGAGGTGATACGGAAATAATTTTTCACAGACATCAGATATTATTTCAAGCCCATTAGTTTCTATTTTGTCACAGTTAATAGACTGTGTGGTAGGCTATGGCTTCATTGAACAAGATGCTCGACATGTCTCAACATGTCGCTCACTCGTCTTGAGTTCAGTCAACCACGTCTAATGTCTGCAAAACTCCTATTCAACAAATAAACGTAGCTGAACTCTGACACTGTTTACTGGGATAGGTTCAACTATTTCATTTAAAATACTTAAACACAGTAACTTACTTTAGACCCTGCCATCTTGCTTTTCCCTCCTCCAAACACTGTGTGTTACAATGTTATGGCTCCGGTGGGAACCTGTGAACGGTTTAGCGGTGAGAATTGTTCCGCACTTGTCTCGTCGAGCTTCACACTGATCTGTACGGTCGGCTGCATAGATCAGTACATACCAATATATCCCCTCACCAAAAATACGGATGTATCAGTGACCCCGTGGACAACTGTGGTAATGATAATATTGCTCTTCGGCTTATGAGACAGAGACGCCACACTAGGATAGGTCAGACGCCCCCTAGCGTTTCATATGGCACTGTGCACAGGGGGAAACTACAAGCTGCATGGCGCATAACGACTGGCAGCTCATTTCCGGCCTGTTGCCAGGAATTCAGAAACATTGAGGTCAGATAGAAATACTAGTGTATAAATGAATGAAATTAACTTCATCATATATGAAATGAACTGGATTTTTCTCATCACGAGAAATAGGACCTCAGACCTCTTCATTAGCCATGGTTTGACTCATTTGTGCAGTTTTGACCCATAGACTGTGCTTTGTAATTTAACCGGAATCGAATGTGAAAGTGTGACATTATGGTATGTATTGGCCCTAACAATTTTAGCACACTGCTGAGCCAGCTTCCACTGGGGCATATAGATTTTCTTCAGCATGAATCCCAATGTGCCAATAATCAGATCTCAAAGAGTGCATAACTATGTGTCTGTCTGCACAATGCAGGGATATAGTCCTGTTAATTTTAAGTGAATGGAACCATAGGAAACAGTGACCTGCTGTGCATTGCAATGTGACATGAAACGAAATGTTGTTTTCCACAATATGAATTTTAAAATTAACACATAATTGCAATTCAGTGATACGACATTTATTTTAATTTGTCTTTACCTTGCATCCTGTGGATTCACAACATGTAATGTGGAATACAGACCCAACCCAACCAGATCTAAACATCAACATTTCAATCAACAAACAGTCAAAGACACCCCCATCTGCTATGCATTTCAATCACAGCGACTGCTGTTTGCAATACATTTATTTCAAAGTGCCAGAGTATAAAACACCTTGCTACAATAATTTCAGAGTGTACTGGACTTAAATATTTAAAATAAATTAAAACAACATTTAAAATAAGACTGTACTGAAAGGTAACAGGAATCCTATAGTAGAAAATCACAGAGTAGGCCTACTTCTTTTAACTTGTGTGAGGACCAAAAATGAGTGGAAACACAAGTATTTTAAAATCTCAAACTTCTGTTTTGATAGTGTCTAAAACAAAACATGACATTAAAAAATCATTAATTCAGCAAAGAAAAGTTTGAATCGTCAGTTTGTCCTGACTATGGCTTCAAGTCATGGCTAACTGAGCATCCTTGAGTGTCCTGTGGGAAACAATGGGCTGTGGAGCTACCTCCTTTTGTCACACTCTCTGGGCATTGATTACGTATACAGTCAACTCCAAGAACAAATCAAAGACAGAGCACATAGTCCACTACACACTGCAGTCTGATCATGATGTGCCAAGAGGCCCAGAAACCAACTAGTACTGACTTCCTCTGCCAAGTTTGATGTGTTTGAAACAATTTGATCAACCACTAATCTGTTGAGGAACATCCACCCCATGTAAATGCCCAAGATTTTTACAATGTAATCCAAATCATAAATCCAAAAATTAACATTGAAGTGAGTAACATCTAAGGCAGATATAGCTTATTTGCTACAAGAATTAAGGACAACAATGTTGATCTAAAGTCCCCTTTCAGGACACAGCCCATCTTCAGGTGCTAATGTAGTGGTGCATATTCCAAAAGCAAATTAGCAATTAGTCAAATTTCCAGAGTAACTGATAGAGGTAAAACCTGATTTTGTGTTGCAGGAGCAGTTTCCTAGTTTCCTCAGTTATTCCATTTTCGCTTCAACAATAATTCACCAACTGATTATGATAACTTCATATATAAGACGGTGTTGAAATGCATGCTGTTATTGATGTCCGTGCACAGCACAGTGATCACATACATTTAATTACATGTATTTACAGATGAAGTGAAACTTGATTGAACTTGCAAGACCAATATGTGTCTACAGCCACTTTAACTGTAGGAATCAAGGTCTATATGTATATATATAAAAAAAGCCTTTGCATTGTGATGCTGTTTAGTAATTACTGGAGGTAATTTAGTAATCCAAGGTGATGATGATGGCCATAACAACCTGCAAGTAAACATAGGAACAATATCTAATGCTTTTACAACTTTGTGATTGAGTTCAGCCCCTTGGGGACAGTCCAGGCAGTGTTTCACATGATATAATTTACAGAAAAGCATAAAAAGTACTTTCCTGTTATTTTTGACAAGAAATTCCTATCAAACGTTCCTTGGAATTTATTTCTTCTGGAGCTTTCACCAAAATATCAAACAGATAAGGTTTGCTCAGTAAGTCAAGCATACCTAGAAAGGTCGGAAAAGACCCCATACACTCTTGTGTCCAGTCTCAGTGAAACAATTAAAAACAATTTGATCTCATTATCAGTATGTGCTTGGAACTGGGCATCACAATGTTTCACACTGCCGATGTTTGTGCAAGTTCACTAGGGGCCTTGCTCTGTAGAGTGCCAGAAACAGTGTCAGAGTCCAGCAGCTCCACTATGCTGTAGGGGGAACAGTCCTCCAGTCCCAGCTTCCCACAGGCCCAACCACAGAAGCCTTTCTCCAGGTCTCGCACCGCCTGCCACCATTCACTGAAAGCCCAGGACACCTGCACCACAGCAGAGTACAGAGCCAAAGACACCGCCATGGGCATAATGAGCATCGGGTAGAAGATGATGAGGAAGGGACATATTGTGATTTTGTGCCAGAATGTCCGCTCTTCGTTGTACACCAGGAAGACATTGTACCAGGTGAGAGTGCCGTAGTAGAAGGAGGTGATGAAAGAGAGGAGGAAAACCACAGGGGCACAGGAGATGCTCCACAGGATAACATGGGGTCCCTGGCACACACCTAAGCTGCAGTTGCGTTTAGAGCCGTCCCGTCCCTCGCACTCAGCATCCAGACGTTCCTTCGACTTGGCCAGATCCCTGATTTCCTTCTCTGTCAAAGTGACGTGTATGTCCACAACCTGACCCTTCTTCTTGCCCCGGGTGATGGTGCCCGTCAGGGTCACATACCGGCTGTCTGGAGGAAGGCTCCAGTTTCCATCTGTTAAGAGATAATGTGATATAAGACTTTTACATGTGACATAAAATAACAAAAGTAAGGTTCTCTGCGTTCATGTATCCTATTGCGATTCATGTCTGTACCTTTTTTACTCAAATGTATCTCTGGATTTGAACAGAACATGCCGCCCCACTCACCTTCACCCGTGGGTGTGCAGAGGAATTTAGCTCCCTCCTCGGTGCTCCTCTCTAGTCCCTCCTCACCGCCTTGGTCCTCTCCAGGCGCCCTCTCCATGTCAGAACGGTAGATAATAATGGACTCTGGACGCATGTCTTTCTTCTTCCTCCTCTTTCTCCTTATGGAGGACCCCACTTCTTCCACGTGATTCCCTGATACGTCCGATCGTAAGGAGATCATCTGGGGGCTGCCCTCTCCTTCTGTTTGAGACTCCTCCACCTGTGCCATATTTTACCCGTTTCAGGAAACTCTTTGACTTCCAGGGGACGTGTAATGAAGATTTCCAGCTGAATGCACAGGGATAAAAGTACAAACAGACGGACAGAGAGAGAGGGAGAGACAGAATGCCATTAAAAGCAGTCACAATAATCCTGTATCCTGGCCTAGATTCTGTATAGTCACCTAGTCTGTGATGATGACTAACAACATCTACCACACGTACCAGAATTATTGATCTAATTGCATTTAAGTCCAACCTGAACATACCAAGTCGCACAAGATAAAAACAAAGCAGGATGTAGGCTACTTATTCAAAAGGCAGGGGGGGGGTCTCTCTTGCATGACAGCGCACCGATACTCTTAGTGGAAATGCCTCGACCTCAGTCTGTGCACATCATCTCATCCTCCTCTTTTACAGAAATAACACCATCACTACCATTCATAACCGGATTGTGGCGCTTTTGCCAAAAAAAAAAAGAAAAAGAGAAAGGATTCATCAATGCATTTTATGATAAGATGAGAGAAGAAGGGGCTGAAATCAACAAAGCAACCCATTCTTCTCCTCACACAGCTGATCTCCTCCCATTTAAATCCCACCCATGTCCGCTCTTTGTCTGCAGACGCCAGCCGGCGAACAGCATGTAGCCTACTGTAACTGGAGCCGCTACTAAAATGTAACCTTACCTTCCGCAGACGGCACCAGCAGCCGGTAGATACACAACACCGTGCGACAACAAATCACTGGATTTGTATGACACATTGCAGCAGTCCGGGCATCGCAGCGCTGTTTTCGCCGATACAGATGCGCTACGCAAAATGATTTCCAGAATAGCACTGAACCCGCCTCTCTAACTAACCTCTGTCACACCGGTCTCATGACCAATCCCCGACATCCATGGTCCCACGGCTGTCATGTGAACAGGGGTGGGGGGCGGAAACCAACCATGTTCTCTGGGATTAAATCATAGACTGTATATGGATTAAATGTGTATTTTTTCTGGAGCTACTATATTGTGATGTGTTTTTGTTGTTGTTTTTTAAATTAATTATGTTGAACGTTGCGCTAATTCAGAGCCATAGAGTTTACATAGGCTAGCCTATAGATAACCCAAACATGCACAATTTCATAAACACGTCATATAAAATTGTTATACGTTAAAAACGTATATATAAGAGGTTGCAAGGCAAGCGCTCATGTCAGACAACATGAACGATAAACGAAATATGTTCTCTTTTTTCAATCAGCAGTTAATTAAACTAACAATTTAACTGTGGGTAAGTAAACCCAAATGTCATTGAAAAGATCATATCTATTTATTATCATACGTTAGAACATGAACACTGCGACACTAAATGGACTAAAACTGATTAAGTCAGTCTCTGTTAAACAGGTGATAAACTGTCGCTGGTTCTCGCGGACGTTAACGTCAGGCGGTCGACGGTTAAAAGAGGAACCAGCTAATGTGGCTAAAGTCGGTGTAAAAATGAACGACGAATATTCACTCAATAGCATCGACAGTCTCCTCTTTCAGATTGGTGGGTTTGGTTTATTCTCACTTTATTGCACATTACTGGTTGTAAATTTGTTGAAATGTTGTGTTTTGATGGTTTACAGTTAGCTAAGGTTAGTTGCTTGTTGACGATGTCATTAACAGGCTAGCTACTGACTGCCTCATTCAAGTCAACAACTTGGGATATAATCGTAATTATTATTATTTTGTAATTTACAGCTCTTCAGAGTAGGGATCTTTCACATAAGAAGAATGAAATAAACCAAGAAATTAAAGGTATGTGAATATAAAAGTAGTCTTCTGTGTAAAGGACTGGCTAAAACATTTACCCATTAACCACCATACTAGCCCACAGGCACACATGTAAATTAGCTGCTGCATTTTATCATGATAAATTGTGTTCCTTACGTGTCCATATGTTTGTCAACAGTTTACAGAGCTGACATTGCTGAGAGGATGTCTTATATTGAAACACTCCACATAAATATCAAGAAACTTGAGGATGAAATCGGGGTGAAGCAGAGCACTGTGATGCATAGTAAAGCAAATGTGAAAAGGTATGGTGACTGGGCAAAGCCTAAATTTACCAAGGTAACACACAAGCTACTTGTACATAAAAACACAGATGGTTCTGTATAGTGTGCATATTCAAATTTTGCTCCTTGTCTGTCATCTATGTGACTTTAGCATGAAGGCAACTAACAGCCTGCTCCTTCAGTATGAGCAAACACTGAAAACTGAACTTGAGAGCAGAAAGGCCAGCTACAACCATGATAAGTAGGTTTGGTTACCTATGGTGTATAACTCTGGTGAATGCAATATTATGCTCCAATAAACAAAGCTCATTTGTAATCCAACAAGGGAAGTCTATGAAGACAGGATTGCAAGCTACAAAAAGATATTCCAATCTCACAAAGAATATTATTGCCAAAATCCTCTGGCTCAAAAGCTCCTCGGGCTGTGGGCTGAGAAAGAGGAGATTGAGTGCAGGATCAAGGCCTGTGATGATCAAATTATAATGAAACAGAAGGAGCTGGACTGTCTCACTGGTAATAAACTTTTCAAACATAACAAGTTGCTCTGAAATATTTATTGGTTTTTATGCAATTGATTTCTTTTCTGTCCAAACAGGTCCAGCAGCCTGTTTTTCTACTGAGAAAGTGCTAGATAGGTATATTTCTGTGACTCGTATCGATAAAAAAGAATAATGAGACATAACCTCTGGGAAAACTTAGTTTCTCTCTGATTGACAGTTTTTTTCTTTCTAGTGTTGGTGGACAGCAGCTTACAAATAAATCAGAGAAACAACTCGATCCTGATTCGGATGCTATCAGAGATTCTGCTGTCGACATCTCTCTACACCTCAAAAACACAAAGGTACTTGGGTGTCCAAATTCTAGCAATCATTGTAAAATACTTTATAAATTCAGTTATATTCAGTTAAATTCAGTTATTGGAAAACCTTGTTGATGCAATACGAAAACTATGACAAAGCTGTTTGTTCGGAAGTAGCCAAACTGAACAGATATGGCAGAATGGTCACAGCATGTGTGTCATGGTCATAGCTGCAGAATAGTCAAGTATCAGATGAGGCAAATGCTGGAGATGTTAAAGAGGAACACAAGGGCCAGGATGCCACCGCCTGCAGTCCTGTCCCTGAGGAAGCAAGCAGTGAGTCGTGGTTATATGAACAGTTGGATATCAATGAATGACAATACCTTTCACATACAATGCTCTTTACGTTTTGGTGTTCATTTAATATAAAATCTCATGAACATTGTTTGAACTTCTTCAGACCAAAGCTGGCCAGATGGGATGCATGTACATGAGCAGGGAGAGGAACAAGCCATGGTAATGTTTGTGTACTTCACTGAGACCAACCTTAAGGTGGTCAATTTTTCATTTCTCCAGAATCATTTTCCCTCTCACTGCTGGTATCTTCCCGGTACTCTATCTCAAAGGTACCCATCCCAAAATAGTGGGAAAAGTACTTCTACTGAGAGAAAGTCCACTTCTAAGATCACTTTACTTATCTCAAGTTTGATCCATACTCAGAACTAAGCCAAACTCTCCAATATCCCAGTGTTATTCACTCACAAATCACTACTGTTCAAATCAATAGTTTTTTTTGTTCCTCACATTAATGTGGCATATGAAAAACACAATAGGAAATCTTTCCTCCATAAATTTCAAGCTGCTTTCAATAATCATCATAGACATCCATGTTTTTCCAAAGTGGCAGGCCATTGAATCCCAAGTGACTGATCACAGGGTAATCAAAACAGATGTATTTTCCACGTTATTATTCATTCAGTTATGTAACTCGAATATCAGATAGTATGAAATGCTGGCATTGCGTTATTTTACCTCAGTGGGATGCCGTGTTTAGATTCTCACTCCAGTGCTTTTACATGTATTTTTCATAGGAACAGCAATCTTCTCTGTCTGAGGCAGTGGAGGACAAGGTGGAGGCAGAAGTAGGTACAAATGAAGAGCAGCCACCAGGTGAAGAGTGCAATGAGGGACTCTCTCAGGCATCTCAAGAATCATCATCTCATCAGTTGTCCCCAACAAAAATGAAAGTTGTCCCTTCAACTCCAACATTCTCATTTAAGTAAGGTTTAGTAAGTAAGTAAGTAGTCCAACACCTTAAATCACTGTTAAGACATCTACTGAGAAATATGTTTCTTGTGTCCAATTTAGCTTCAGTCTCAACAGCTCCCCACATCAACAGACCTCTGATACCAAATCCCCAGCTTTCCTATTTTCTCTGAACTCTAATCCCACCACCTCAGGCTTCTCTGGATTTGGATTTGATGAGGGCATGTCACAGGATGAGGTGAGCGGCAAGCAAATAGGAATGAGCTATTTGACTGAAATCAGTGTTTCTTAGTTCTTTTGAATTACCTCCAGGTTTCTTTGCAGGACACATCTTTTGCTTTCACCAGCCCTTTTTTCATCCAGAAGGTACTCTATCTTTTTAAGTGAAACCTGTCTCCGTTTCATACAAAGCTCCTAGAACAAAAATCCCAAACTCTGTTCATGTCTTTTCAGAAACCCACAGAAACAAAGTCTTCAGACTGTAAGTAACAAATCTGTTTTTATGACGCATGTTACCTGCTTTGAACTAAGGCTGTGTAAATGTTTTTGCAGGTCCTGAGTTTCTGTTTGATCATTCAGAGGGAAGTGAGGACTTTCAGTTTGCCTTCTCCTCCAAGAGCCCCCAGGCAACTGACAAAGATAAGACTGGGGATGAATTTCCATTTTCATTCAACTTCTGAGAGTTTTAGGAAAAACATCAAGTTCAAAGACCAGTTCTGGCTTATTAAGTTAAGTAATTTCTCATTTAGTGCTCAATGAGAAGTACTCAGGGTATGAGCTCATGATTTAATAACATTCTGTCAAGTGGTTGTTATTTATTCATCTGTTTAGCTTTTTCAAAAAGTCCTCATTACAGTGAATATATTTCTAATAGGATCATAGTTGGATATATTTTATTGGAGATATAGCATCAATATCAAAATAATTCACATGATTATATTTCAGTTGAATGAAATGCTTTATAATATTTTGTGATCTGCTGTTCAGTTGGTATTAATGAATGACAGCTAGTGTTTCAGTGCTAAATAATACATTAATAAAATAAAATTAAATACTTTATTGGTCCCACGAGTCATTTAGAGTTTTGCCTGTGAAGTTGGGTTTTCTTTTGTGGTATTTTAATAGCAAACCACATCACATAATGATTAGCTTTTTATATTTAGTAGCAAATGAACAAAATGGAAGCTTTGTGGCGCATCAAACAGTGATTTGACAATTCAAAGACTTGCTCTGAACAAGGAATAGCAAATTTTCTGGATTATTTGTTATTTACAATACTGTAGCTCCTATGACACTAGCAAAAGATTGAAAACTAGGCTGGTTTTACAGGTGCTCAGTCCTGTAAACATGAACAGTAGCTGACGGAAAATCATTTTTTAAAATCTGTAGAAACAAAGAATGGACAGATAAGGGGGTTTAAAAAGTGCAGAAAGTTTTGTGTCGCTCCAGAGATTTTAAAACCCAGGATCAATGCTGATGGAGCGTCGAGTCACGTGTTCAATCTCTCCTGGGACATATTCACAGAAGCTGGTTTGATACTTGGCCAACATTTTGAGCATCGGCCGCAGATTAAACCACCACTGGACTTTGGGCATCCGGTGCCTGAAAATCAGCGACATTGTAATTTATATAATATCAAGGCTAATTAATAATGAATTGATGTTTCACAAAGCACTGAATTGGCTTACTCAAAATCAGTCACATCCTTCAGATCAGTGACAGGGTTGAACGAGATGACCTTCCTGTTAAGGCCGAGCACACACGCTGTATCCGGTGAGTTGGCGAACACGCGGCCTGGTGGGGAAAATGGTGGCATTGTCACACTGCTGTGGTTTGACTCTGTTTCTGAGCAATTGTTTCATACAAGCTACAGTATCACTATATACAGTAACTCCACCTTGTCTGAAGTTTTCTTTCAGTTTCTCTGAGATCCACTGGAGAGCTTTCACACCCAACTTTGTGCCAAAGTTTCTGTCAAAGGGAGAAGGGGCTCCTCCCTGAAACACAACACACACACAAAGACACTTAACATGGTACAAAACTCTTCACAGTACATCAATGTCACATCACATATATTGCCAGCCTAACTGAAATCATTTGTAAGTTGCTAAGCTGTTAGCAGGAGTGGATGAAGCTCATGGAGGCTCCACACCTGCTGAAGGTATCCCAACACATTGACTCTGCAGTCGAAGACGCCCTTCCCCTCTGATGAGTACAGCTTGTGGATGAAATCTGTAGTGTAGTTCTCATGGCATCTTTCATTCCTGTTGACAGAGGATAGGGTTAACAAAGGAAAAACGACATCCAACAATCTTTCATACACCATATGCTATACATGTTATCTACTAAACTAAAATCAACATGTTAGCATGGTCACTGTTACCATTTAGCATTAATGTTATAGGCCTGTAACTTAAAACACCTCATCACCTTATACCTTATTAAAACACCTGATATACATACTAACAAAAAGGATAACATGATGAACGATCAGTGACAGCTGGGCAGAGCGCGAGCACCTGACAACAAAAAGCAAGAAAATGTGGTTTATAATTAATTTGTGGTTAGCTAACATTGTTATGGAGAGAGCAATGACAATGAAAAGAGTTCCTCAGCAATTTCTTTTTTTAAAATTGTTGAACTCCTCACTGAAATTCCCAAGCAACATGTCCTAAACCTCTTCAAAAACACAAACATTTTCTGCTTGGTTGGAAGGAGCTGAGCGTTGTATTGAAAAGAAATTCTCAGTTTACTCAGAATTCATTGTGCTGAGTCATCTTGAAATAGTCAAAACACACTTTTATGAATTGGAGGAAAGTCTGTCTTAAGTCAAAAGACTATTCTCTTATGGCTTAGCCACAGTCAAGGACCATCTGTGTGGAAGCAGCTCCTGGTGTTGCAGGAGAATCTGTATAGGTGAGTAGGTGCTCTGTACCTCAGTACTAGACCTCGCTGGATGTCCTTCTTCATCTTTTCAGTTAAATGCTCCACATTGGTCTGTCAAAAGACCAGATCATTAAAGAGACAGAACAATTGAATCGTTATAGATAAAAGAACATCAGAGATTTTTCTTTCAGTATTTACCTTTAAGTCGTGGATGTTGAAGGGGTCCTCAAAGATATAAGCCGCGTCAGCACCCACTGCTATACCAGTGGAGGTTGCCAAGTAGCCACAGAATCCACCCATTGTCTCCACCACGAATACCCTTCTCTTGGTCCCAGAGGCAGACTGTTTGATCTTATCACAACCCTAATGATGAAATTGAGGGAAGGGTACAAAGGAAAGGTGTGGAAATCAAGAGGTTAATTTGAATTTACTTTTAATCATCTCTCACCTATACAGTATATCCGTTTTGGAGCCCAGTATGAAGCTTGTAAAAAAAATGCAAAAGACCGACCAGAAAGGAGACGCTGCTCCTTGTGGTGCTGGTGTCTTATTTATGAGCTTTTACCTGCCATGGTGCTTAATATAGATTTACAGGGGTTAACCAGAGGACTGCCTGTCACAGTCTCCTTCCTCCCAAAGTTGAGATTTAAAAACAAAATCTCGTAATGCTCCCCATCTTCTCTGTTTATGAGATATGAGGAGTTCAAAGTCGAGCTGAGTAATACAGCAGCTTTTTGATGTGATATTTTCTGGTGTGGTACAGTCCCCATTCATCTTAATCCTGAAACATCAAAGTCACACAGCCAATGTGCCATCTGCTCAGTGTTACCTCCATGGCAGCATTGACAGCAGTGTCTGCTCCCAGGCTGAAGTCAGTTCCAGGGACGTTGTTGCTGATAGTGGCAGGGATTACACACATGGGGATGCAGAGCTCGTCGTATTGATTCCTGGCTTCAAACAGCTGCAGCACACCGTGGTACGCCTTTGGAAATCACAGAGAGGTACATTAAAACTGCTCTGATCTCACTCTGACACTGAAAATGAATACATGACTACTGCTCTACCTCAAACCCTCCAATTACAAGCAGAGCTGAGATGTTTAACTTGGCAATGGTTTGCACAATCTTCTCCATGTGTTTGCCCGGAAGAGTCCTGAGGAAGGATATGAAACAAACAATAAGAATCACGTAAAGGAGTATTCCATTCATTTTACATGCCCAATGCAGTTTGCTAGTCACAGTATCATAAAACCTGTGAAAGCTGGTGTATAATTTCTCCTGTAGCTCCGGAGGATGCTCGGTCAAGGCAGAGAAAACTAAGTCACTAAGTTTTGGCTTTGAGAGCAAATATGTTTACTACAAAATGTGCAATGAGAAAATACAATATTGAGCTTCTTTAGAGGAAGTGTGGGAGTCAGGATCTCTCAGGTTCTGCCAGGTCTGGACAATGTGGAAACAATCTCTCATTACAGAATATATAATTGGATATATTAAAAATTGTGTATATTAAATTATCAGCATTTACTGTGCGTGAATTAAAATAGTAAAAATGCTTTTTGCTCATCTAGAATAATATGGGATCCTTACTTTAGTGAAAATGGTATTGTTGGTTACATGACAGTACCTCAGCATAGACTACAGCATCATGTCTTTCAGGTATTATCCCAAACCACAGGAGTAACAGAAAACAAAAGGTCCAGTTTCTCACCGTTTTGTCCCCAGCAGTGAGCCCCCTTGGCCTGTCCACCCAGCCACAGTGTGCCAGTCCATCTCAAAAACCTGCCCACAGACATCTGTCAGTACCGAGTAGTTTTCTCTTCACGGTGGTAAAGACAGTACAAGACAAGTAGGACTTACCGCTTCATTGGCAAGTCCTTGGAATCCATCATTGACAGCGTAGACCTTGTGCCCATGAGAGAGTGCTGTTCTCACAGCCGACCTCACTGCTGAGTTCATTCCTGCAGCTGGAGCTCCCACATTGAGAATAGCCAAGGAGAAATTGCTCTGCAGGAACATGAGTCAGATGTCACTGATTTGAGTTGAAGGTCTGTGATTATTTTCTCATGTGTTAAAGCTAATACCCTTCAGTGTAGTGAGTGTTGGTAAGAGGCTTACCTCAAACTGGGCTGGCTTCTGGAAGGCAAGAAGTTTGTAGATGTTCCAGTTGTTCACGAAACTCCTAGAGGAAGAGCACCAATTGTTTTAGTTTTGCTTGTTTTTAATTGCACAAAAAAACTATTGCTTGCATCATAAAACAAATCTGAATGGAGTTAGCTGAAATATACTGAGGCAGTTTTACGTAATACACCTCACCCTCCACGCAGTTTGACTGCCTCGTCAAATTTCTTCTCATTCATGGCCTTCTGCACCAACTTGGTCTGCAAACAGTTGTAAAGAAAAAAGGTGAAAAACAGCAGAACCTCCACTGTCAGTGTTTCATGCCCATCAAAAATGAATAAAAGAAGAGAGGAGAGAGACTCACCATCTCCACACACTCCATTAGAGGGAGACGAGCAGGGTGGTTACCTGACAGGCCGATGACACAGGCTGGAGTGTCAGGAGAGGCCTCCAACAGGGCAACCACTGCCTCCACACCCAACTTACTGCTCTGAAAACAGCACAGCATGCATTTGAATACACAAGCATAAAATTTTGGAGATTAGCACCCCCAACTTATTAGTAAAGTTTGTGCTGGTTGACCTGGATAATGTATTTAAATACTGTGTAGATTTGACCATGTTTATGTTGCGTTTCCCAAGACTGGGGTTGATGACATTGTGTTTCTAAAAGTACAAAGTCAGATTTATCCCAGATAAACATTAACTGAGCTTGTCATGTTCTATAGTCAGGACGTCTCACTGTGTATTGCAGCACCAATGCACTGGCTGCTCATAAAAAGCAAAAGGAGAAATTGCATAAAACACTGTTGGGCATTTTTTGTAGTGAGTCTGTTTCATCAGTCAGAGTTTGAATTCAGTCTCAAGCAGAAGTATTGATGCAATGATTAACCTTACACACTGATTTTAGACCAGTGGTTAAACTGTTATCCAGGTAAATAGTTCTACATTTTTCCAGTTTAGACCTGGTGTGTGTGTAAAAGCAATTAAACGTAAACTACTGCTGTATGTAAACATTTGATTTACACTACCTCAAGATGATGTTCAGGACTCATAAATAATAAAATGATCACGGTTATCATTGATGTTCAACTCACAAGTATTCTGTCAAACGCTGAGGGAGTTCCTCCTCGCTGAACATGGCCGAGCACTGTCACTCTGGTGTCATAACTCAGCCGCTTCACCACCAGCTTCAAAAACAGACATGGAAGCATTTTAGCCTTCTGTTGATTTATCATTCATGATGAGAGGCTGTGATAGAAAAGTCTTTCACAAAAGAGGAAACTCTTCTAAAGCTTTGAAAGTCAAAATTTCAGACTTGGCATCCAACAAACAGCCTGCCCTTGACATGTGCCTTGTTAATGTGATATACTAACAAATACTGAGTGGTGTATCCTTCATGTACCACATACATTTGAACACTGTACTGATTTCTTTTAGTTTAACATTTGCCTGTTTAAGATAAGACTGAATTGTTACTTATTAGTTGTTCAACATAAAACCGCTTCTTGGTTGAAGAGTAGCTTTTACATACTGTGTGGTATTGTATCATCCTAAAATCTTTAAACTTACATCTTTTATGTAAGTTGAGGAGATGGCCTTTCCATTTCTGTCGATGGCTCCTTCTGCAACGATTATAATGTTGAGCCTTGACCCCTTTAAGCGACTCTGGAGGTAAATAAACCAATGAAAGGATTAGCCAGTGAATGTGCTTGTAGATCTAACTTCCATTGTACTATAGTGTCATGTCACTTACTGCCTCCAGACGAGCACACATACGGTTCTCCCAGCCCTCATTAGGAGGATCCTCTGGAATAAAGAGCCAGTCTGCTCCAGAGGCCAGTGCTGACACCAAGGCCAGATACCTGGAGTAATATAACAATGTATGTTTTGATTCAGTATAAACATATCTAGGTATAAAAGATAACAAAAAAGTGAGCGTTACTCACCCACAGTGTCGACCCATGACTTCCAAAACAAAAGTGCGCTGATGGCTGGAGGAGGTACACAATTATTAAACCACAGCAGACTAATAAACTTTTGCAGCAACTATGCACACAAACAGATAATGTTCTGCAGCATACCACCACGCAAGAGAGCAAGTCTGAGCAAGCTTCTACAGCTCACTCCCAACACACCTGAATGGGGGAGTCTGTTATAACAAAACCTGGCTAGGATTATTGCTTTCCACTGACAATAAATTATAACATTATGCTGCCTGATACAGAGCTGCAGCCTACACTATAGTCATTTTCTGTTGGTTGATTGATTAATCCATTAATCATTTAAGATGTATGTCTGTAGATATATATATATATGTATTTATATGTATTTATGATGTATTTATATTTTCTACATTAAAGTGCCTCTGTGTCCTTTTATCTTCTGGAAGTGATTTAATAAGAATTACTCTGTGACCTGAGGATAATCACTTTGATGAAGCAGCTGCTTCATTGCGTCACTGTTCATCATCACACAGTGTCTGACCTCTGTGCGGTGGTCATGATGGCATCAATTATCTCCATGATGCGGTGCAGAGCGGAGTCGGCTCCAATGGTCATGTCGGTGCCACAGAAGTCGTTGTCTATGGAGCCGACAAGCCCCACGATGTTCAGGTGACCATGCTGCTTGGCTAGAGTGTCAGTGATACGTCCTGAAGCAGCACACCGATAAAAAAGAATCAATACAGAACACGTTAAAAAAAGGACAATTTTTATCACAGAATTAAACTTTATTTATCTCATGTTTCATTCATTGAGAGCACTTTACCTTTCTCTACGAGCTCCCCCAGCAAGCTGCTCCACTCACTGCGGAAGATGTTGGCCCCAGTGAGGCTGCCGTCTCCACCACATACACACAGGTTGGTGATACCTTTCTTCACGAGGTTGAAGGCGGCGGCAAGTCTACCCTCACGAGTTGTGAAGGTCTTGCATCGGGCGCTGCCTATCACTGTCCCACCCTGCAGAGAGACGTCAACTCAAATCAAACGGCTAAGGCGTAATTCCTTAAACTGTCCTATAGTCTGAACAGGTCACAACAAGTCACAAAGCATTTCAGTGAAGCCAAACAGATCATTGCAATTGTAATCTGGCATTGACGAATCTCATGCTATGTGAGTGAGACATTTCTTTAAGCTCTGGCTCCCGATGCTTTGTGATCCAGTTTGATGCAGATCAATCTGGATGTAGGATGCCGTGTTCCGACCGGACCACAGTTAAGATGATGCATGTCAAAGATGCACCTGCATGTGCCCTTCAACACACTAGCTACACCAATCCAAGGCAACTCATACTCATTAGGCAATACAAAGAGGACAGTGGGATTCACCAACTGTCATGCAGTACATGCAGCAAATCCCCTTACCAGGTTATTACCATATTAAACAGGCAGGGAGAGAAGAGATGAGATCAAGTGGAAGAAATAATAAAAATCCTATTAAAACCATACAAAGAGAAATAAAGAACAATATTCAAGACATAATATCAACAATATACAACACAATGCCATACAATTAGACAAGGTCTTGACATGGACACAGTAGGAAAACATAGGTGAAAACAAACAAACAAATAAAAGATAGTTTTACTACAATGTTTATAGCATTGGCTGTTTCTGGGACATCATTACCAGTGTGTTTCCTACTATGACAAGTCAAAACTGTTCTATAATATTTAAATTTACCATTGTTGTCAACAGATAACATTTGTAACCTACTAGTTGGATGATGTTGGTTACACTGTGCCAGTGAGCCAGTGTGATGTTGTCTCCTCCGTCGACCAGGCCCTGGTATCCCTGAAAAAGTAAAAGGCATGTAAGGCTGATCCCAGTCAAGTAAGAACAAAGATCTAAGTCAGTGTGTGTGTGTGTGTGTGTGTGTGTGTGTGTGTGTGTGTGTGTGTGTGTGCGCGTGTGTGTGCGTGTGTGTGTGTGCGTGTGTGTGTATGTGTGTGT
>OMNW01014033.1:42833-53994 GCA_900303245.1 Selene dorsalis
GCTAAAAATTCCCTACTTTACAATTCAAATAGCTTGAATTTATTTGTAATACTTTTCCTATTTCCACCTTGTATGTATAGAATGAATAGTCTACTGTGAATACTGTTTCACCACTGCATTATAACCATAGAGAAAGAACTAAGGACATCAGAACACTTTTTTTTTTTAAATTTTAGTTTAAATGTTTTAAAATACTGACACAACGTTTCTTTATTAGTTTAACATGTGTCTTAACATTTAAAATTAGGCCAGAGAAGTAATTAAAAATGATAAACCAAGCAATAGTCTTGACCACAGAAGACAGAGACCAGTGTTTTGGGTACAGTACATCAGCATTTATTCCATGCAGTTGTTTGCTCTGATTTTATTCTCCCAGATACCCATTGCACTGTACACTGGATAATACAGGAAACTGACAGGATTGGTTGATCGTAATGCCATTTAACAGGAAAGGGAGTTGGAAATGAGAGTAACAAAGAAACAGATGTTTGATACATGGGATGAGGTGACATGATGTCCACAGTTAGAGACAATTTCACTGAAATTCAGATGTAAGTAACTGGTATTTTGATTAAAAACAAGAGGAAGGGATCACGGCAGAAATCTGCATCACACATGCCTCCAGGCTTTAAGTCTCATTTACCCTGCTTTGACAGTCACTTGACTGGCTTTTGGTTGGAAACAGGAGAGATTCCTTAAAGCCCACGTTGAAAAAAAAAAAAAAAAAAGATTTAGGAACACGATGTTGCAAATTACTGATGTAAAGTCTGCAAAATTAATACTCCATCTGCAACGATGATGATCTAAATGATGAATGGTCCACTGCAGTTTATGATATGACAATTCTTTTGTTCTCGCATACAAATACTGTCCTCTTCCCATACCAACTCATTGTGCTTCCTTTAAATAATACTTTTCAGGAGAAATCATAGGTCAAAACAATTCTAAAGCTGCCTGAAATAAAAAAAAAAACACTGCACCTTCATTCATAATAAATTAATTCAATAATCATGTAGGCCAGCTACAAAGAAAAAAAAAAGAATCAAAATTAAATAAAACCTTTACAACAATCATACTTCACAGGATATATGCCAGAAAGACGATGTTATTGACAGCTTGATCAGATTACCCAGTCATTACAATACATTAGGTTATTTCACACAAACGTAAACAGAGTGAAGGAGACTCAAGGAAAGGCAGCAGCTGTTTTCAGTACCAGGTGTAAGCCTGTTCAAAGCCCTCGAGCAAGAAAAGCTAATTTATCCATCAGTACAGGTTTAGATTCACCTTGTGCTACTCTGTTGGTATGACCCGTGCCCTCCTGCAGTGTTCAATACTGATGTGATAGGGATTAAAAGAAGTTCCTGCTCGTTTTCAACCAGTCGGCTGGTTGTCAGCGACAGAGGCCCGAGGCCCCGTCAGAGCTGTGTGATACGTTAAGAGAGAGGACAAAAACAAGTCACGTTACATTTACAGATGTTTATATACAGGTAACTAACACTGAGATGAGGTTGTTGAAAACCAAGAGCAGCTTAGTTGCTCTGTGGCCTTGTCTCTGGCTTATATTCCTTATGTAGAACCTCAGCCGTCTGCATACACTTGAGCTGACATCTTGACATCTTTATCGTTAAATTCAACCCTGGCTGGCTACTTTTCAACCGCAAAAATTATTAGGGTGAATGACAAACACTCAAACGGGGGTATAAATAAAGCTCCCACAGATGCAGTATCCCTTTTCAGAGTCAGAGAAAAAAAAGTAATATTGCTGGCATTTGGGGATTTTTATAATAATGGGATTAATTATAGGGATAAATTATCCTGGGTAGGGAAAAAACAGTGAATCGAGCCAGGACATTTACATAACACAAGGCAGAGCAAGTCAATGTAAGTGTCGCCATCTAGTGGCTATTGATGCATCACTCCTCATCTCAATCACCAACATAAAACCTGAGCACCGAGCCCCCCCCCGGAAAAGGCGATTTCACAAAAATGGGACAATTTAAAAAATATAGCATCTATAATAAGGTGTTTGACACTTGCTGCTTTCCTCTAGCCACCAGTCACTGTGTTGTGTCTAGCCAGCTAGACGCCCTGCATCCTGAGCAAGCCACTTCTTTATCACCTGAGTGCCACCCTGTGTTATTGCTGTTTTCATCCACTACAGCACAGAAAGCAAAACCTGGACGTCACGCAACAGACAGTATGAAATTACCCTGCTAGAAAATTTGTACATGGGAGACGCTGCACCGAGTGATTTCCAGAAATGGGATACTGCACCTGGATTGCAACTAAAACACTCTACATATCTATATAATATTAATGTCCAGCAATAAAGGGTTGAACATCAAGGCTATCCATAAGACCTTTTTTTTAAAAAAATATTCCTGCATGGTCCATAATATGTGCCACTCAAAGAACATTCCTACAAACAACAATTGGTCCAGTCCAGTTTTTCACAGTCCTCGAACAATCCTGAGATGAGACTTGAAACTGTGATGTCTAATGGAGAGGAAAGGGCTTTGTGTTCACACTCAAACACACACACATTTACATACACACACTCTTGTTGACAGCTCCCTCCATAACTCTGGTTGTGACATCTGATTGATGATGGTGTCTTTGAGAAAAGGATGAGCAGGGTCAGAGAAGAGACTCTCCTCTTTTTTTCTTTTCTTTTTTTCATCAGCTGTCAGGTGAGTCTTCATCTCTGTTGTTCTGCTAGCTCGTCCACTTCATGCAGTCCTCTGGCAGCTTCTGCCTCCTTTTTTTTTTTTTTTTTCCGAGCTGCACTGACATGCTCAGACAGTTCAGCAGTGACTGCTAACTAGTAGTGGTGGATTTAAGGAGAGGGAAGAAAGTCCGGTTGCGAGGCAGGTTGTTTCATGCTGGTGTTCACACTGTTCCCATGAGCTCCCTGTTCCCTGCTGGGGATGGGATTGAAGTGGAAGAGGTGAAGGTTACTGGGGCACTGCGCTGTAAACTCATGATAAAGCAAGTTGATCAAACTGTAGTAAGAGAGAGTGCTTGGTGGTTGGGGTTTAAGAACTATTACAGGAAGATGCTGAGAGCTGCTGCAGCCTCATCAAAAGGCTTGTAGTGACACTCCCTGTCCATGTCAGTCACCTGAGAGACCAACAATCACAATGATGTAACTTCACCTAGCCGTCAGCCTCAGATAGATCAGCGCTTCCACAAGTAATCCTTCCCATCATCATGATCACCATCATCATCATCATCTTCATCCAGTCTCAGTCTCTCACCAGCACACAGTTAGCCCATGCTCAGTTTCAAAATGTCAGTTTTTTTTCTCCTTTTGGATCAGAGAACATACAGGTCCTGAATTTTCCAAGACAAAAATAAATTATGAATGTTACACTATCTACTGTACATTAAATTCATCATTCAAAAGGGAATCCCTGCCATGGGTTTGCCTGGATGCTGTGCTAGAAATGAGGGGGAGTGGGGCTCATTAAGGGTGTTAGGGTCTGGGAGAGATTGCATGGGCTTTGCTATAGGGAACTATCTTTACAATGTTGTCCTCTTATTGCTGTGTTTTCTGCAGGGCAGAGTGGGACACGTGGCCTCCAGGCAAAAACAGAATGAAGCCCTGGGGCTGGTTTCACCACGAGGAAGGAGCCCCGACTTTGTTGTTTCTAATGGTGGCATCGGAGCACTCTGCTTCTGACGAATCGCAGTCCGAGTCTCCGAACTGTAGTGGATTCTGAGAGAAAAAGACAGAAACAAACGTCATCGCACATTAGCTTTTGAACATTTCCTTTTATCCTTAGATAAATTCCTTCACATCGACATCACTGACCTCATAGCTGTGTTCATCGGAGCACAGTTTTCCCAAGGAGATCTGGGTCTTGACCCTGCGGACAGCGCACTCCTTATCAGAGAGGCCGTCTGACTGGGTGGAGATGTCGATGGGGATGTCCGGTGTGTGTGACAGCAGCTCATCCAGGTGCTCCTCCTGACTGGCGCTCATTCTCTCCAGGGGTCCACTGTGAGAATGGTCACTGGTGTTTCCCTCCTCTCCGTCGGACACCGACAGGTTCTCTGAGCTGAACGTGGAATAGGACTGGAAGCTGCTCATACAGCGATGAGGTCTGTGAGCGAGCAGGAGACCACATTTGTGATTCATTCAGCAGTTGCTTTTGAGTCTGGTTCATAACCTCACACTCAGTGTATTTGAAACTTGTTAATATTATAAACTACAGTATTGAATTTTGTAATTATGCTGTAAATGGTCTGTAAGTTTCCATTTTCCATTGATGGACCACATGATGTAACAGTGAAGACAACGCAGTGAAGGTTAAGTTTGCAAACTGAATTACCAACTGTATTTTACCTCTGTCTCCTTGGAAACTCCACTTCACTATCCACCTCTCCCTCTTCCTCTTCAGATGACTCAACTTCACCCTGTAAGAGAAGCAATCAACCGTCATTGTTCACACTCTTCTTGACATAAACACACATCGGTTTCACTGACGTAAGGCTTCAATCTCTGCTTACCTTCCTGAGTGGTCTAATAGTGTGGGGCAGTGCAGTGGGCAGGGTGTGAGTGTGTTGAGATGCCTCCTGTTCCTGTGGCTCCCCCTTCTGTTTGGCCTCCGCATCTGAGGCCGGATCTTTGCTGGGCGCCCCTAAAGAGGACTGAGTCCCTTCTTGGGTGTTGAGCAGCGAGTAGTGGGGCAGCTCTGGGTGGTTGGACGGAGGTAGGGTCTCCTGACAGTGTAGGCAGCCAGGGAAGGGGTGAGCCTGACAGCAAGGGCACAAAGAACCAGCTGCAGCCCCTGGGACAGGATTGGAGCTGGTGGATGAAGTCCGCTGCCGCGTGTCTGCACCCACAGCGGTGGAGATGAGGTCAGGGCTGGAGCCAGAGACGAGGCGCTGCAGGTGGTCCGTCTGAGGACTGCGGAGGGCGGCGGCGGGGCCGAAGTAGCGCAGGTTGTTGGCACAGTTGACAACGGCCTCCTCGCGGCCCTTCAAGGGGAGTAAGGGCCCCTCGTTTGGTAGGTGATGGTGGTGGTGATGATGATGGTGGAGGGGCTGCTCCTTGAGAGACTGAGTTTCTTCTGGAGCCGGAACGACAGGCTTCAGCACGCCAGGGAACTCGCTGTGGCTTCCTTTGCTGTTGGCGCGGCGGTGACGAGGCTTGCTGCGGTAGCGGGCTTTACCCGGAGGAGTGGACACCTTCGGGCTGGCAGAGAGTGGTGAGGGGGAGGAGAGAGGGTCAACACCGGGAATGCCCTCAGAACGAAGCAAGTCCGGCCTGTAAGTGACACATTCAGCAGCATTAACATAACATATGTATAAAAACCTATCTTTCTTTACTGAGAATGACATTTATGGATAAACGTTTGAACCTGCGAATGTTAATGTGAGTAAAGCAGCTGAAACAGAGAATTATTATCTTTTCTTTTGAAATTGGTGATTCAGTTAACTAGTGGTTCATACCTTTTTGCGGGAGGCATCCCAGGTTTGTGGGAAATGCTTCCTTTCTTCTTGATGAGCTTCTCTACAGCGTTGGACCTGACGATGGGTCGGACCAAGTGCCGCTTGTAGGTCCCAGGATATTTCTTCTCCACAGCCTGTTCTCTCCTGCAGGGATGACAGAGTTAACTTCAAGTTGTGACTGAACCAAATCAGTATTCGCTTCTACAAATTGTATTTTCATTACTGTACAGTCTCTACAGTACTCTACAGATATATAGGTAGGTGTACAAATCAACTGTACAAACATGTCTGTAAAAACCAAGGCAGATTATCTCACTCTTTACACAATGACCATGCTTATCCTTATTCTTATTATTATTTTGAGAAACACAAAAGAAAATCTACACCACAGTTAATAATAAGAGGAAAGAAATCGGCTGCTCATGCAGTTGGAAACAAGACAAGGCGATCAATAAACTCCTTGAAACTTTTATTTATATGATAAAAGCATAAACCCTTTGGCTGAAATGTGAAAAAGAAAATGATTTTGATGCGACTCAAACATGGCCTGTGGTTCTAGTAAATACACACATAACATAGCTGAACATACTGCTGCCAGGCCATTGTGTTTCAAAACATTAGTTACAGGAAATGCCTTTGGGAAGGAGGAGGTGGTTGTAGACTAACAACCGGTGAAGTCTGATAATGTGGAAAAGAGCAGCACAGTGGTGCAGCAGTATAAGGTTTATTCGCATACTTCATTAGTTCCTTCTCCCGGACCTCCAGTTGCAGCATGATGGCACTGAGCTCCATGTAGAGATTATTGGCCCTCTCCAGTTTCCTCTCATAATGCTCCCGAATGTCCAGTGCATGCCTGAGGGCACACAGGGAAAACAGGGAAATAATTATTTACAACAACTTCTGCTTCAAATGCAAAGCTGTACCGGTCACACGAAGTTACAAATCCCTGCAAAGGTAAATACATTGTCATTAAACTAGACAAGTATTCAGGATTGTTTGTAGTCTGGATGATGGTCTCAAATTGATGCAGAATAATGTTTATTATTCATCTTCTTCATCCCTAATTATGATCATTTCATACACACACCTGAGTTCATCCCTCCTGCGTCGGATCAGCTCCTCATCTAGCCTGTGGATGCAGGTGCCTTCACTTTTGATCTTCTCAAAATGTTTCTTCACCTCCTCCCTCCATTCTGCCTGTAATATGAACAGAGCCAGTCAAAACGCTGCTGATCCAATATCAATGCTCAGTGCTGACACTATCATGTTATCTTAAGCAAATGGATCTCTGGCTTTTTAAGTGCTCTCCCTGTGACCAACACACAGTAAAGGTGATTTAATCTGTTTGTGTTTTCTATCTGTGGTGCAGACCTGAGACTTGAAGTAAGTCTCCTGAGGAGCTCCAAGGACATCGGCGGAGGCAATGTCAAGATGTAAGAGAATCTGACGAAAAGAAGGCCTGTTCCTGGGCTTGCCTTGCCTGGAATAAAAAATTGGACAAGAGATGATCAAATAAGAGTGGGGTTTTTTTTGGGGGGGGGGATGTATGGCATGTCATTTAAGTGTGAACACAGTCCTCAACTATTTATACATAATCCATATTCACCATGTTTGTTTCATAAGGATTTTGAAGCCATCTGGGCAGGTGGAGGGCACAGGAAGGTGAAGACTGTTGCTGCCAACACCCCAAATAATGGCTGAGGAGTCTACATCTTTGTAGGGAATCTCTCCAGTCAGCAGTTCCCACAACACGACTCCAAATGACCTGCACCACACACGTAAGGACAGACAGGCCTCAGTACAGCTACATTTACAGACGACTCTTACATGACAAATATTAGAATCTCATCAGAGACAAAGTTTTTACGTCTCTCATACTGTATTTCTAAAAATAAAGAATCATTGTAGGCTTTTGGGATTTCAGTACTTACCAGATGTCTACCTTCTCAGAGACAGGCTCATTTCTTATCACTTCTGGAGCCATCCAGGCCACCGTACCAGCAAATGACATCTTTGTACTTTTGTCACTGAGCTCTTTGGATGTCCCAAAGTCAGAGATTTTCACAGTGTCGTTGTGGGTGACCAAAACACTGAAACACAAACACAGCATAAACATGATAGCCTCTTTTAAACAGTTTGATTGCCAAGGTTTAATTTTTTAGAGAAGCTAACATTAATCCAAATCATTTGCCCTGGGTTAAACCATTTGGACTGGAGTTTCTCCTGTGGTATTTTGCTGGTTTTTAAAGAGGTGTGAGTTTCTTTTCATGACATTTAAAATCCTCCATCCTGAAAAACGTCACAGTTACAGAAGCACATTTCTGCATCTGAATCATCTCATTTAGCCAAATGAGAGTGACCTTTTCAGCACATTCAGCCTGCGATCATTCTGCTGACTAATACATTGTTTGGCGCTGCTGCAGCATGCTGATATTGATTAGACGAAGAGGGCTACAGTGCGCAGAGGATAAGACTGGAGGAGCAGGACGAGGCAGGATGTCTTACTCTCACATTGAGCCGACCAGCTTTTATTAATCCTGAGAATGGCGTTTGAGCTAATGTCAGACTATTTGGAGCTGAAAGGCTGAATTGCTGTTGTTGCTTTGGGCTAAGAAATATTTAACAAGGCAGCTGAGAGGTTTTCCTGAGCATTACAAATCAGTTTTGAGAACATGACCGCAGCACAGACAGGCTGCTGCATAAACAGTATAAAAACAAGAAACATACTGTACTTCCCTGTAGACCAGGAACAACAACTTTTCTGCTTCACATACAGAAACATTTTCATCTATATTTCATCCCCACTTATTGTACTTCAACACAATTGCAGGCATAGGTCCTGCTTCAACGGTGCTTCAGGGTGAAGTAAAGGTTGATTACTTTCGTTGTGAAAGGGGAATGAGAGTCGACTATACCAGTAAAAAAAGAAACTCACTTGGGAGACTTAAGATCTCTGTGGATGATCTTGTGCAGGTGTAGGTAGTTCATGCCACTGGCAATGCCTGAGGCCCAGTCCACCAGCAGCCTGGGGGTCACTTTCCTCCCCGCCCTCAGCACCTCGTACAGCTGGCCCTGGGCACAGTACTCCATGATGATGCAGTAGCATGGTGCCTGAGTGCACACGCCCCTAAGTAGCACAAAACACAGGAAAGACATCTATAGACCAATGAACAAACCCAATGCCTGTCGACCATGTAAACTAAGACTCGATCAGAGCTAAAAACAACAGGACAGCGAAGGGTAACAGACATGGTTAAGTGGCTGTAGACTCACTTAAAGCTGATGATGTTGGGATGCTTGAGTTTTCGCAGGTGTTTGATATCGGTCTCCTTCTGCTCGCGCACCTTCTTGATGGCCACCTCCTCAGAGCGGAATTTGCCCAAGAAAACAGCGCCCTGTGCTCCACTGCCGAGCCACTGCAGCTCTGATATCTCTTCGAACGGGACCTCCCACATGTCTGGAAACAGCAAAATTACATTTTGTCAGTATGACAGCTACATGATGTTACTTTCTGATTATTGTCCAGTCCTTTCCGTACTCTCTGCTCATTTGCTCTTTAAAGCAACATTTCTACATTTCTGGGAATAAGCTTATTCAGCAGCTGTTAACTTTAGCTTAGCTTGGCACTGAGATGGAAAAAAAGTGGAAAAACTGTAGATAACTGAAGTGTAAAAAATTACAAAAACAATAACTTGTAGTTCTCCTTAAAGTGAACACAAAACTGTGAAACTATCAAACTATTCCTTTTATTAAAATTAAAACCCATTAATTAAACTGTTCACATTGTAATACAGTAAGTCAGGACTGTGGTTTATCTCAGTCCAGTATGTGGCACAACCACAAAAACACAAACATAGTAAGCACTACTTATTGTACTGCTTCGTCATACTGAGCAAAAATAAACCTAAAGCCCAGTGCAAAATGCTATAAACGTCTTAGATAGTGAGTCATGTTCCCTCCTCATTAAGTGGTTTTGGAAACAGCAGAGGAGAGGCGCTGCTGCTGCTAACATCTCTCATGCCACTCTATTTGAATGTTAGCTGAGGCCCAGCCCAGGTTTGTCCAACAATGATGACTTGGATCTTGATGACTCCAGCCTGTTCATGCAGTCCTGCAGCAAAGAGTTTACCTTTACTATGACCTCAGTTGAGACTGACAGCATTGCAGTTTCACCACAACAGCAATTTAGTAAAGCTAGGGGTAGCTACTGAGTTGCCATTTACTATATGAGGAGAAACAGGAGGGAATCTGAAGTTTGTTTCTCAAGAGTTGTATAAACACGAGGACATTTGAATTAAACAAACTGAATTTAGTTTCTTTAACTGATGCCAAAAGACAACACCCAAGAGCTGACCTTGCTGCTGTAGCTTGTATTCAGTCGAGTATGTTTTCCCTATGATGTTCCAGACGGGACGTAAGCAGCCAAACAGCCCTTCTAAGAAGCCCCCTGACCCAGGCCCTGCTCTCTGGAAGTGCAGCTTGATGTCATCAGGGTGATGAGGGTGGGTCTGTCTCCCCTCTCCACTATGGTCCATGGGACACTCCCCTTCCCCCGTCTGCTCCTCCATCCCGCTGCCACAACCTCCATGCTCACAAGATGCTGGCGACCCAGCTTCTTCATGGTCCTGCTCCTGTAGCTGGAGCACGCTGTTGTCAAAGTGCCCACCCTCACTCCGTGTGGAGTCCACGCTCAAAGCTGTGTTAGGAGGGCTTATACCCCCAAGCACCGCGTCCTCATCCTGGCCAGGTGTCTGCAGCATCTGGAGCGGGACGGGCAAATGTGTCGGCGGTGCCAGGTCTGTGATAATCTGAGGAGGTAAATTAGAGGGGGGGGCCTGAGGAGGCTGGGGTTGGGAGTTCGGTGAGTTTGATTTCTTCATGGCGTCCCCGACCACAGTGAGTTTAAGCTCCTCTTTAAGCTTGCCCACCAACAGACTGGGGCAGGAAGTCCATGACAGCACCTCGGGGGAGCTACCCATGGTGTCGTGCATGTGCATGGGCTGCCCAGTGATGATGAGTGAGGTGCGTCCTAACACAGAGGTTTGTCTGAATGCTGAAAATCACCTGCAGGCGACAGATAAACAGAGAGAAAATGAAACAGGTTAATTACATTGTAAAATACATAGCATTTGGAGCAAAAAGCTAAACTGAATCTACATGGATGATTGTAGACACCACTTATTCAACATGAACATGATTACAACTGTCATCACGGGACCCTGTTATTTCCAAAAGGGCAAACACAATCCTCTCACATCTCCCCATTTATCAGGGTTTGAGAGAGCTTACATTAATGATTATTATTTTAACTATGGGATACAAACAATACAGAGCATAGCAGGCACAGGCACTACAGAACAGACACATCTAATGCATTTCTGGCAAAGTTCTGGGAAACAGTTGGGCTGAACAGATCACACTATGATACTATGATCTCTGTGAAGCAGTGACAGTATAGCGGGGATTAAAGGCCTTGTTGTGTATTAGAACTAGTGAGAGCAAAACATCTGGCACACACAGCCCATCCTCGCTGCTTAACCAGCAGGGCCGGACATGGCTTCTGTAAAGCCATAAACAGCTGCACAGGAAACACACTCGTTTTCTTCAGTCGCTCAGGCACCAGGAGGGAATCTATAGCATCTTAATCTGTCTGTTGGTGTTACACAAGACGCCGCTGTAACAAGGTCAAGGACGGGATATA
>OMNW01014036.1:0-23596 GCA_900303245.1 Selene dorsalis
TCTCCTCTCCTCTCCTCTCACGCATTTTGAACTGTCATTATTTGTTGCACCTTGTAGTTTGGCCTTGGTGTCTCACTCTCTGTGTTTCCACAGATCTCTCCAGAGCTCCATCCCTCTGCACCAACCGCCTCCTGCATCACCTCCTTTCTCCTGCTGTTGAACCAGCCTGCCCTCCCTGCTTGTGACCCAGTCTACCATGCAGTACTACCATTACACTGGCCTTCTCTCCCTGCGTCCTTCATTTTTTGTTTTTTTTGTTAACTGACTGATTCCATTTCAATGCTTCCCATACTCTGTGTTGTAAACTGTCCTCTTGTCTGTATACAACGTCTATTGCACGTCTGCCCGTCCTGGGTGAGGGATCCCTCCTCTGTTGCTCACCCTGAGGTTTCTCCAATTTTTTCCCTGTTGAAGGGTTTTCTTGGGAGTTTTTCCTCAGTCGATGTGAGGGTCTAAGGGCAGAGGATGTTGTCATGATGCTGTGTAAAGCCCTTTGAGACGAACTGCTTGTAAAAATGGGCTATACAAATAAAATTGCCTTGCCTTGCCTTGCCAATTAAAAATAAAATCTTAAGATTCATTCTTAAAATATTAGGAAACTATAGCTCCAGCTTGAATATGCCTGGAATTGTCCTTTAAGTTATGGTCACAATGTTTTTCAGCTATTATTACAAGAAGTTTTGGTTTTGAAGGTCTAAGCATTCGTTTTTTGGATGTAAGCAGTTGGCAAAAACTCTAACTTGTTTGATACCCAGTTGTCATTAAAATCTGATGAAGCCAGTCAGTTAGTGTGTACACTGTGAAAATCGTGTCGTGTGTCCCCAGCTTAAGTTTCTAAACCCAAGTAAAGAATTCTTCTCAGCATGGCACTGGAAAGTATACAACCACCAAGCACATGCTTCTTCTGCCAGCGAAGGAAGAGGCATGCGGAGATATTGAGATGGGGTCAATTCAAGGTTGGATTTAGCACACAAAGCGATATTTTCCCAGTTGTTTGGCCAGAGAAGACATTGTCTGCGAAGTGGATGAGGTCTTGTGGCCAGATCCACAACAAAAATCTTTCATTTTTTACATTTCACAGTAATCATTTTTGTTTTGTTTACAGTAAAACAAATGTACTACTATAATTGTTTTGTATTTTTTTTTAGTTCCTTTAATTTATTTTTATTTGTGTCAGTGAAAGAATGTTGTGATTATGAGTTTGTTGATTTTGATTAACCTTTGTGTGTCGTGTGTGTTCCTCCCTCCTCAGGTGGTGAGGCTGTGTCATTGACCACAGAGAGGCAGAAGAAAAAAGAAGAAAAAAATTAAACAAATAAGAAAAGCATACGGCTGCTTTTCTTATTTGTTTAATTTTTTTCTTTTTTGCAATAAACCAAGATGTCATCATTTCACCCACATTGCTCTTCTGACCTTTTGTCTGTTTTGCTTCTGTGTGTAAAGCACATAATAAGCATAAAATAGAATTTTTTGCTTCTACAATTCGTCAATGACAAGCCCTGGATCTAAACTACAGACCCTTTGGAGAAGCAAGTGAACAAAAGACAAAGTGGAGCGGGGGAAGAGAGTTGGACGCGTTCAACACATGGAAAACGAAACAAAGGAACTCATCCAAGGAGGTATATGCTAGCGATGTGGTCATTTCTTAAAGATTATTCATTTGGGAAAAATACCTCAAGCTTGGATGACAATACAAGACTTCCATAGAAGTGCATTTGAGAGAGGTAAGTTTGCTTTGGACTCTAGCCGGCCTGTTATGAGCCAATGTCTATAATATACATCCATTCCGCAATATATTCTTTTTCCAAATCATACAATTAAGTAGACTATAAGAGAAAACATAAATCCTGGGAATATGGTCGAAGCTTGCCTGCTGACTGTCAGAACTGCATGAGCAAATAGCAAAAGCATTGGTTTATATTGTACAGTATTTCATTCAATAAAGTGAAACTGATTGTGAAGTTACACCTTAAGTTCCGCAAATTACATGGTAAGTGGTCGCAAGTTATGCTGTAATACCCAGGAAAGTAGGCGGGAAGGAGTGACACTGGAAGTCCGGCAAAATAGGACGTAAATGAACGGGAGGTAAATTCTAAGACGCTGGCTAGTTATACTGTAAGACACCGGAATATACTGCGGGAAGTGACTGGGAGTTACACTGTACTTCTGTGGAAGTTGGGGTAAAGAAGGTTGTAAGTAAATGAGAGGTACACACCAAGTTGTGGGCCGTATTATGAAGTGTTACCATTAAATCTGAGGACTCAATGTCATTGGAGTATGCCACATGGGTGGTTTGTCCATAAGGGCGATCGGGCGACGCACCACCAAAGGGAAAAAAAAGAGAATTTTTTTTTCCATCATATTCTTCGACAGTGTTATGTGGTTGTGACAGTTCTAGACAGTTTTACTTGCTATGTACAGTTGTGCTCAAAAGTTTACATACCCTGACAGAATTTTTGCTTTATTGGCCTTTTTTCAGAGGAAAAAAAAAGTTCAATTTTGGTCTCATCACTCCAAATTACCTTGTTCCAGAAGTTTGGAGGCTTGTCTCTGTGCTGTTTGGCGTATTGTAGGCGACGTACTTTGTGGCATTTGCGCAGGAATGGCTTTCTTCTGGCGACTCGACCATGCAGCCCATTTTACTTCAAGTGCCTCCTTATTGTGCATCTTGAAACAGCCACACCACTAGTTTTCAGAGAGTCCTGTATTTCAGCTGATGTTATTTGTGGGTTTTTCTTTGCATCCCGAACAATTTTCCTGGCAGTTTTGGCTGAACTTTTTGTTGGTCTACCTGACCGTGGTTTGGTTTTAACAGAGCCCCTGATTTTCCATTTATTTATCACAGTTTGAACACTGCTGACTGGCATTAGCAATTCCTTGGATATCTTTTTGTATCCCTTTCCTGTTTTATACAGTTCAACTACCTTTTCCCATAGATCCGTTGACAATTCTTTTGCTTTCCCCATGACTCAGAATCCAGAAACATCAGTGGCTGGATGAAAGATGCAAGAGTCTGTCTGGATCCCAGAAACTCACTCAGCTTTTATGCATGCACACTGATTACAAGCAAACAGATCACAGGTGAGGATGGTTACCTTCAGTAGCCATTCAATTGTGTCAACTTCTGTGCATGTTATCAGGCCAAAATCACCAGGGTATGTAAACTTTTGATCAGGGTCATTTGGGTAGTTTCTGTTGTCATCATGATTTAAAAAGAGAAAACACAGTCGTTTGACAATAAATGGTTTCACCCAACCACTAAGCATGAGTGGAAAAAAGGTTTTTGTGTTATCATTCATATTCTTTGAAAAAAGGCCAAGAAAGCAAAAATTCTGCCGGGGTATGTAAACTTTTGAGCACAACTGTATGTCACTGTCCAATCACTGTAAGGCAGAGCTCCATGAGGTATCACTCCTTAAGGGTGATTTCGATCAGGCTGAAAATCGCCCCAACTGCTCCCATTGACTCCAATGTAAAATCAGTTTTTTTCAAACGGGCTTTCGTCATATGTAACGTGAAGATAGCTGGTGTAGCCACAGAATTTTCTTGGAGCTGGTACGAGTGGAAAACCTGGCTAGCTGGCTGTGAAACAGCCAACGCTTTATTCTGCTACCCTCGCACACTGTTCCACCCTGATGGCAGCACGGCAGACACCACAGCGTGGACAACAATGGGAGTCACGGACATGCACTATCTCTCGGGAAAGGTCAAGAAACATTACTTTAGTCATCATCGCTATAATTGCCCCCCCTGAGAAATTTGTCAGGAGCCGCCTGGCATGCCTGCCATGTTCTTCAGGAGCAGCCATGGAAGAGATGGAATACTTGGAGGAACTAGACACAGCATCCAGCACGAGAAACATTGTGCTTAAACTGCCGTACAAGCTCCGAGAGAAATGGTGCAACAAAACCTACGAGCTGCAAGAGGAGCATATATAGGGTTAGAATTTTGGACCTTGTCCAGTTAATTGAAAAACAAGCCTGCATAGCAGTTGATCCTGTTTTTGGTGACTTTCAGGGCCAGACAGTTGTTAAAGGTAATTCAATTCAATTCAATTCAATTCAATTCAATTCAAACAACTTTATTAATCTCACAAGGGGAAATTAGTTATGAGCAGCAGGTTGTCGTGATACATGTAGCCTACATGGCACACAATAAATAGTCAATACATCAAACAACATCATACATACACTTACACAGCACACCCACCAGGGGCTTATGGATAATAAATATAAAGAGCCTACAAGAAAGAGCTTATGATGGCCTACTGTATAATAAAAAAAACAAAAACAAACAAAAAATTAAGAAATAAAACAAAAAAAAACTATGAAGAATTTAAAAAAACAAACAAAAGTAAAGTGGCTGTAAAGACTAGATCACCTGCCAAACTGCAAATCTCCAAGTCATCAGGCAGCAGTTTTGCTGCAGGTGTCACTGTTGCCCCAAAGGAAAAGCAGTCTGCACTGCCGGAGCCCTCATGTCCCTTCTGCAACTGTAAACACACACTGGAGATGTGTAAAGCACTCGTGGCACAAACACACAGGAACAAGCTCAACTTTTTAAAGACCAAAGGCATATGCTTTGGATGTCTCTCTACAGGACACATTAGCAGAGACTGCAAAAGACGTCTCACCTGCAGAGTGTGCAAGCAAGCCCACCCAAGTGTCCTGCACATATACGTTAAAGACGGCGCATCTGCTGGCTCTGAAATACTCTCTGGTGCATTACAGGAGAACAGGAGAGTGTGTTATCCATTGTCCCCGTTCAAGTTAAAGCAGCAAAAGGCAGCTAAATCCTGCAAGTGTACACCCTCCTAGATTCTGGCTCCACTGCTACTTTCTGTTCCGAATCCCTCATCCCTCTCATGTCATTTCTGGAACTGAAGTCAACAGCGACAACTTCTTCCCTCTTCCTGATGTTTTTACTCAGAATGAAATGCCAGTCACCCTGAGCAGCATTCCTCAGCAAAATGACTTAAAACATTGGGATTATCTGAACAAAGTCAAGATTCCCAGTATTGATGCTAAGGTGGAAATGTTGATTGGCACAAATGCTCTGAAGGTATTGGAACCATGGGAGATTATTAACAGCCAAGCCGATGGCCCCTATGCAGTTCGAACACTACTGGGGTGGGTTGTAAATGGGCCACTCAGGAATGGGAGGGATGGTGGTGCAGTAGTTGTGAATAGGATATCAGTTGCAAGTTTGGAGGAGCTTCTGATTTCACAATATAATCAGGACTTTAATGAGGTATCATCCCAGGAAAAATCTGACATGTCAACTGAGGACAAAAGGTTTACAAAAGGAAATAGCCAGTGAAGCCATGCTACAGGACGGACATTACACCTTAAAGTTACCTTTCAGGAGAACCAATGTCAACATGCCAAACAACCGCCAACTTGCTGAGCAATGCCTGCACAGCCTAAAAAAAAAGATAAAAAAGGATGAACAGTACAAGCAGGAGTACATAGCATTCCTCAACAACATGTTGGAGAACAACTATGCAGAGAAAGTCCCACAGGAAGAACTAAAACAGCCTCGAGGAAAAGTCTGGTACATACAACACTATGGGGTGTACCACCCGAAAAAGAGAAAACTTTGACTGTTCAGTCACTTATCAAGGCATATCCCTTAACACAGAGTTACTCTGATTTGACTAATTCTCTTGTTGGAGTTAAAATGAGATTTCGCAAAGAGCTGGGCAAGTTTGGCAGTGAGAAAAACAGCTGATGACAATAGGAGTTCTTTTCCTCCTCAAGCGGATGACACTGTCCAACATAACCTTTATGGTGATGATTGTGTGAAGTCAGTCGCCAAAGAACCTGAGGCCATTCGTCTGGTGAAAGATCTCACTTCACTATGCAGCAAAGGTGGGTTCCAGCTCACTCAGTGGGTTTGTAACAGCCGAGGAGTTCTACCTCCCATCCCTCAAGAGCAAAGGGCAAAGGTTGTTAGATCTTTGGATCTGGACAAAGACAGTCCCCCTACTGAAAGAACGCTGGGGCTGCATGGGATGAGTGCAGTCAAATACATGTACCAAAAGCAAAGGATTCATGCCTCTGAGTTCCTGTGGAAACCAGAGGTGGATTGGCCGGTGGAAACATCAGTGCATTCTCAACCGATATTACAGGATGACCCAGAGGTCAGAAAGAATGCTACTGTCTTTGCAATGGTGACAAGCACTAAGACTCCCACAGACCATCTCATTTCCTTCTTCTCAGATTGGATGAGTCAACTCAAAGCTGTGGCATAGTACCTCAAGGTGAAGAACACTCTGTAATCAATCACCAAAAAGCGAAAGGAACTTACCTCAGATCAGGTCATCACCCACTCAAGCAGCCAATAGATGAGTTCTGAACTTGGCCACACTTGGAGGACAGCTCCTCACTGTGGAGGACCTCTCACAAGCAGAAAGGTCAGTCATTACTTATGTTCAAAGGCAATCATTCCCAGATGAAATGGCAACACTGGAAACAGCACCATTTCAAGTTAGGAAGAACAGTAAAATCTGTAGGCTTGACCCAGTACTGGATGGAGTGGGTGGCCACCTACACAAGTTGGCACTGCCTGATGAGATGAAGCACCCCTGTATCCTGCCCAAAGATGCACACATTTGAGGCACAGTGGGAGACAGGACATGCTGTCTGAGCTCCATAACAAATACTGGGTGGTAAAAGCTCACTCGGTTGCAGGAAGAGTCACCTTAAGGTGTGTTGTGTGCCAGCATGCAAGAAGAAAAACAGGGGAGCAGAAAATGGCGGATTTGCTACTGGAAAGGCTCAGACCAGACCTACCTCGTTGCAACAATGTTGGATTGGATTATTTTTGCCCACTCAACGTGAAACGAGGAAGAAGTTTGATCAAAACGTACGGAACCTTATTCACATGCATGAACAGCAGAGCTGTACACCTGGAAGTGGCTCACTCATTGGATACAGACTCATGTATCCATATCAGACGGTTTGTATGCAGGAGAGGTCAGGTTAAGCACATCAGGTCTGCCAATGGTACCAACCCGGTGGGTGCTCAAGCAGAGATGAAGAAGGCCTTGACTTCACTACATGAAGGGTGGATTCAAGGTGCTCTGCTTCCTGATGGAATACAGTGGAGCTTCAATCCACCACCAGCTTCACACTATGGTGGAATCTGGGAGAGCTTCATTATATCTGTCCATCAGGTGCTGACCTCCACTCTACATCAGCAGATCCTTGACAACAAGGGCTTGCAAACCATCTTCTGTGAAGTCCATTCTCAATAACTGTCCCCTCTGTACTGTATCCTCTGAGCCACACGACCTAGAGCCACCAACCCCAAATCACATCCTGTTACTGAAAACAGCCTATTCTGCCCCCTGGAACTTTCTCAAAAACTGATCTTTACACTTGACGGCGCTGGAGACAGGTTCAATACATGGCTGGTCTCTTCTGGCGCAGATGGACACAGGAATATCTTGTGCTGCTCCAAGACAGACAAAAATGGACAAAGATCAGGAAAAATTTTAAGGTTGGAGATGTTGTGGTGGTAGTTGACCCCACTGCTCCCCAAGGATCATGGCCAATGGGCAGAGTGCTGGAGACCAAAATGGCTGCAGGAGGTCTGGTTCGCACAGTAAAACTTCAGACCAAAACTTAAATCATTAAATGGCCTCTGACCAATGGACTCAACTTTAAGGCTATAAGGACTGTATGCTTTATTTCTTACAAATTTTTCAGTCAATTACTGGTAATTGTATGGCTCTGCATTTTTAGTTCCTTTAATTTATTTTTATTTGTGTCAGTGAAAGAATGTTTTATTCAAATTTTGATTAACCTTTAAATTTTTGCTTCTACAATATTGATAACTGTTACTGAACAGCATTATTTCTTTTTTAGTGTATTTGTTGTAAGATTTTTTTATTTCCTTGCAGGAAAAACAAACCTGTCAGCTGATTGCTGTCGAAATTCTACGTTTGAGCTTCACAGAGAATTTTTGGAGATAATGTCAGTACAAATAGTAAAGACAGCAGTGTTTTGTGTAAAGCACATCAGTGTGTTGCCTTTGATTTGAAAGTGGTTCAAGTGGTGCATATGTGTATCATTTTGTTGCAAGAAGAAGACATTTTTAGAAAGGATTGTTAGGTTTTTGATCGCAGAGTTTTGACACGATGAGCCAAATTTTGTAAGTATATAGGCAATTGGCAAAAACTGTAAAGGATCTCCATAATTAACTTTGTAACAGGGGATAGAGGTCATGTGGCCAAACGCAGAGAGGAGGGAATTAATATGTTTTTTCTGTGCATCTCCTTTGTAATTTTGTAATTTTTTCTGCTTTTTTCTTTATTACTTGACAATAGAGATGTTTCGATACCATTTTTTTCCCTCCCGATACCGATTCCGATACACACACACACACACACACACACACACACATACATATATATGTGTATATGTGTATATATGTATGGATGTGGCATGATTATTATTGTTGTAAGGCCTGGTTGAGGCATGGATGAATATGGCAAAAGAAAGCCATAATTTCTTTTATTGTCTAGTTTGACAAGCTGAAACACATAGGAATAAATAACAACTCCTTTTAAAACTGCTAAAGTGCAGCTACAGTGGATGTTTTCACATATACAGTACTGGTACAGTATGCAGTGATACATGTCTCATTTTTCAGCTCGAACACATTTACCTGCACTAGGGTCCAAACGCTGCACCACTAGCAGAGCGTCACATTTCCATGACAACTCACTGGAAAGACACGTGGTACGTCATGTTTACATGACTCCCGATTGTAAAAATGAAACTCTAAGAAGTAACGCTAAACTTTAACGATGGAGACACACGTACATAAGTACGCCGGTATCTCATTTGTTCAACTATTATTACCTCTTACCACACTATCATTCCTATTAATGTCTATTAATGCTACTGTTATTGGTATCATTTCTATTATTATTATAGTTACCATTATTATTACCTTTGTTAGCAGTATTGTGTAATTGTCTCATGTTAATCACACCTGTTACTCTGTATTGTCTTCTACAGTTTTTGTTTATTCGGTTTGTTTTGTTTTGTTCTGTTTGTCTTTTTGTAATCACCACACTTGTCTTATACTGTTTGTCTCTCAGGCTTTTTTGATTCTTCTGCAAATGGTGATGAGCTGACAGACAAATGAATGGATTAGTAAAGTAATTCGTATTCGTATCGTATCATTACAATATTATACCTCAACATTAAGAACTTCACTTGGAGTTCTCTTTTTTGTGATCAACTCTCTATTGAGTTCCATCTCAAAAATAGAAAAAACAAAGAAAGAAACAAACAAACAAAAATAGTGAAAGCACGAACTACAGGGTTACATCAGATACATCAGGCTCCTACTGGCCATCATAATTTCAGCCTGTAGTCGGATCACGCCTTGTCTTGCAGGTTTTTCAGGTACAGTAAAGTGGTCCAATTATACCTTGAGACAGAGAAAAGGAGAAGTCAACACTGATATCTGGTAAACTTTACAGATCACTTATTATGGAACATAGGTTTGTAATACAAACTGACATATTAAATATTGATCATACTTTACCGATCTAAAGACCCACGGACGAGGAGGCACTATAGCCCTCCTATGTATTCACAGGTGTTTATGTAATACAGTTTTTTTCAATTGCTAACAAGCACTGGTCAAAATTGAAGTCACATTTTCAAAACACTTAACACTGTCTGCAAAACAGAAGTCCATGTAGAGCAATCTGTGAATCACTTTTCATTGTTTTCACACAAATGGACTCTTTTCTCAGTTACTAGTCCACCACCTGTAAAAGACTAAACTTTTACAGCACATTTTCAAATGCTAACACAGTTTGTTCAAAACAATTCAAAACACAATCAAAACAGGATGATGTAAAATAAATAAATAAATAAAACCATTGTGCATTTCTGCTGCAGCCACATTGAAATCTGAAAATAAAAATGATATGAAAAATGAAAACAGCTGAGGAGGAAACGTCATTGGGGAGCAGGCGACTGTGGATGTCCCAGGTCAGAGAGGATCAAACATTACAATCTGAGCCGCTCTCTGCCATGATGGTTGATCATCATTGGTCTCTATGGACCCTAGAGTACAGAGAGGTCAAAGGTCAAAAAGCATAACATTTGTTGTTGTGTGTGATACTGTAATGTGGTGTTCGACCACTCTTCTGCAGTCTCTGACTGGTTTACAATGTTGATATAAGCATGTGGCCAAATGCTTTCATGTTTTTTTGTGTGCATCCTTTTTATAATTTTGTGCTTTTTTCTTTACGTATTTACAGTACAATTTATTTTTTGTAAGAACTGTAAATCACTATGCACAATGTAACTGAAGCAATATGCTGTTTTGCTGATTCATTCTTGTTACAATATACAATACAATGTACAGTAATTTACTGCACTCTTTGTCTATGATAAAATACTGATTTATCTGAAAAAAACATTCAAAGCTAAAAGATAAGCTATATTTGATGTAATTCTCTCGTTGTTCGAATTTTGTAGCTCACTGTGCTCAGAGTGATACTATTTGTTTCCAGAGTGAGACTTTTTGCCAGTGTTGTGAATGAATGGGCTTATTTTGTGTGAAGTGTTTTGTTGGTGAGAAAGGGTTTTGGAGATGAGATGAACTATTAAGCTGAGATGCATGTTGGTAATGAAGACTGTGTTAAGAGTTTTGAAAAAGTAGCTTCAGTATTGACCAATGCTTGTTAGCAATTGAAAAAAAACTGTAAGTGCAAACACTGTGGGCTATATATACGTTATTTATCTGAACCAGTTAATATGGGCTAATAAGTGAGTGTGAGTGTGCAAAGATGTTTTACCAAAAAGGCAGATAAAATGGCCATATGACTTTTGCCCATATTTATAATTGAATGCGCACCTGCTTTAGCTAAGCTAACATTTGCCGACTTGGCTGACTCATGTCTTATTTTGTATTATTTGTAAATAGCAAAAAACCTGTTGGATAACGGAAAATTAAAAGACTCTTTCTCTTACCCTTCTTCGTATCCACCGTCTCTCCCATCGTAGGTCCAATTTTCAATTTGGATGGAGCACTGAATAAGTAAAGAGATACACAAAGAAGCCCAACCTCTGGTTATGACTTCCGGTATGGAGCAGATATATGTACATGTTGCCTGCAGCCGGGCCCCTCCCGGAATCGAAACACATTGCTGCATTGTTGATTCATTCTTGTTACAACATGTAGTCATTTTGTGCACTCTATGAAGTGCTTAGAACGTTTTCTATAACAATATAGTGATTCATCTAAAAAAAACTTCAAATATTTTCTTTTTATGTAATGTTCTGTTGTTAGTATTTTGTAGTTCAGTGTGTTAAGAGTGACAGTGTTTGCTTACTAAGTGAGACTTGTTAGTGTTGTGTTGTGGATAAATGAGCTTATTTTGAGATATGTATGAAGTTTTTTGTTGGTGAGGAAGAGTTTTCATTTGATTTAGGTAAGATGAACTGTTTAGCTGAGATGCATGTTGGTAATGAAGACTTTGTGAAGAGTTTTGAAAATGTAGTTTCAGTTTTAGGAATTTTAAAACACTAAGATTTTTAGTTCAGTGCACACACAAGTATTATCTGCTAAGAGCACCAATGCATCAAAAATAAGGGAATCGGTAACTCAGTGGCTGGTTTCATTACCATATTTATAACACCAAGTATTGTATCATGGGATTCAAATGATTGATGTTTATCTCACCATATGTTATATACAGATTTAGTCTATAACAGGTCTTCATATTTTATTTATAGATCTGAAATGCAGTGTTGAAAATGAAAAACAAAGTACAAGTGACTTGAAACTGATCTTCCATCAATACTTGAGTAAGTGTCTAGTAGTTATCCTTTTCCAAAGACAGTAGTGTAAGACAGTGATTCCCAACCAGTGGTATGCGAGCACATTGCAGAGGGTACATCGAAACATTTATTAATTTATTTCCAAGATAATAAGTAAATATTCCTGGCATTTCATAAGCCTATTACAAAACATGTGCATAGTACATGCACACCACAACTAGTTCCCCCTGGGAGACAATTATCTGTGGCACAACCCTGTGAAGACACATGAAGGCCACAGCAAACATGGATAAATGGCTCAAACGGGTTCAGGGGAACTGAATGTTATATGTTATGGAAGATATAAGAGTTTAATAGAACAAAGGAAGGTTGAGTTTTATTTATTATTTATTTTATTTTGAAGGCAGATGGATTGTTATTTATTTTTATGTTTAATTTTATTTCAAAAGAACAAAAAATGAGTATTATTATTTGAAATACAATACACTATAAGTGTAAATTGTCTTTATACAAATTAAAGAGAGAAATTAAAATGATTTTCATGTCAGTTGTCTTTTATATGACCACTTTTGGAATATCATCAACGCATATGAGTGAGGACTCGTGGTGAAGGCTCAGGGGGTACACAAAAAGACAAAAAGGTTGGGAACCACTGCGCTGAGACAAAGCCTATACTGTAAACATAGTTACAACAAACAGGTCTGACAAGCTCCAGCAGCAACATGGTAGATGTTATAGGTACTACATTAGCCAGGTATCCTGCACGGATAGACTCAATTACAGTTTTTCTGAATTGCTAAAACAATATTTCCTGTTGTGTGAACCAGTTGCTCATTTGTCTAAACTCCAAACATCCTATTGACAAAACCATACACTATATCTTCACCTAGTAAGCAGATCTCAGTTATTTCTTTTTGCAAAACTCTAAACACATTCTCATGAAATAAAACACAGTTGTCACTGTGATGCACTTGTGACTCATAATGGTAACAACAAGTGGCAAAACATAAACACACATGAAACACATGTTTCATCCATCAAACACAACGACTCAAAATTGATCACACTTGTTTCTCATGATGTGACAACCAATATAAGCCAGTTCAGAGTGCAAGAAGACAAAGAGTGGTCATTTCTAATGACGTTCAGTCTACTGTCACAGACCATGTCCTTGTGCGTGGCATGACAATGAGGGAGGCAGGCCACAGGGTCCAAAAACATCAGTAGATTCTCTGTGTCCACCATAATCTAGAGATTTAGACAAGACAACAAAGTAGACTGTACCTACTTTACTGTACTGTTGTATCATTGTAAATTTACAGGACTACTGTATAATTTCAGAACATTACATTACAGATATTTTGCACGTTCCCTTTTTGTAGAATTGCAAGTCTGTCATACGGGGGTGGGAGGACACCTATGGTCACACCCCAGTAGGAGGCCATTGTATTTGAGATGGTCCATCAAAACAATGCCATTAGTGCTTTTTTTTCACGGTACTATAGTTTATGTTTGATGAATGCAGAGTAAATGCTAAATCCACTGAGTTGTGAAATCTTTTTTTTCCTTTACTTTTGGAGATGTAAAATGCATGTGTTATACTGTAATGTCATCAACAAACATTTCTCCATGAGCTACATGCCCTGAACACTGTTTCCATTTTTTGGTGTAGTGTGTAATGACTGCTCAGCAGTGTTTCTATTTTGTCCAAGTAGCATAAGATCTGAAAACTATGTTTGGTTTTGAGCACAGGTAAAACTATTTTGGGGCGATGGTTTGGTTTTGAAACAAGAATCAGATCTTTTGTGAACGTAGTTTGAGAAAAGAGTTTTGTTCACAATTCTGAGAAAATGGAAGGAGGATTCAAAAACTGTGACAAACTGTAAGATCAACAGGATGACTATAAATAACAACTAGAAATACTGAGAGGTGTAACATATCCTTTTGCTGAAATCCTGAAAATTGAACAGGTTTAGGGTTGAGGTTAGATGCTAATACAATAGATAGTACCTTCCTTGGTCAACAGCTTAGTGTAGCATGTTCATGTTTTTGCTGATTTGCAGTAAACACAAAATTCACAATGGGATGCAGGTAAGGTCATTTGCAGGGGACCCAAAGAACTCAGCAAATACCTGTTCTGAATGTTAAATGATAATGCTTTGAAATGAAAAATCAAAGGATCATCTGAGTTATTGCAATTCCTTCCAATGGGAGCGTGAATATCTGAATGCACTGAATGGAAATATATACAACACTTGTAGAGATGAATAAATATGAGATAAATATGAGCCTCATGGTGGTACTAGATGAGGTACATGAGTGCCATGAAGATCAACTAAATCTAAATCTAAATTTCAGTCTGGACCTAAGTTGACTGACAAAGCAGCATTTGCATGCATAGAGCTACTGATGTAGATAGATGGATAGATAGATAGATAGATAGATAGATAGATAGATAGATAGATAGATAGATAGATAGATAGATAGATAGATAGATAGATAGATAGATAGATAGATAGATAGATAGATAGATAGATAGATAGATAGATAGATAGATAGATGGCACAAAGAGAGAGGAGCCGTCCACCACTACTGCTTCTTTGATCCATCAAGGTGTTATGAAGTGGATGATCCGTGTTGTTCAGGATGGCCTCCATCATCCTCATTGTGTATCTCTCCACCACTTCCCTTTTTTACTCAGAGTCCTTTTTTACTCCAATTACAGAGCCAGCCTTCTTAACAAGTTTATCCAGCCTCTTTGCCTGCTTTTTCCCCAAACTTCCTCCCCAGCAGACTGTAGCATAAAATAAAACACTTGCCACCACAGACTGCATCAGTGTTAAGGGACCAGTCCAACTTATTATCTAGGTGTACACCTAGATATTTATAGGTTGTCACCACCTCAATATCTACTCCACAAGTGTTCACTAGCTGAAGAGGGGGTTTGGACCTACGGAAATCTATTATCATTTCCTTTGTCTTTGAGGTGTTCAGTATGAGGCAGTTTTTGTGACTCCAATCACTGAAGGCTTTTATTAAATCCCTATATTCAGATTCCTGTCCATTCCTGATACATGCCACAATAGCAGTGTCATCTGAGTATTTCTGGATGTGGCAGGACTCAGAGTTGTATTTAAAGTCTGCTGTATACAATACAATAATCTGTATGAGTATTGAAATGTTGATTTAACTACAGTAATGTGAAAAATCAATGGCAATGTCCACAAACTCTCGTCACTGCAAGGATATTGTATTGGAAATTATTGTGTCCATCAGCAATATACATTGGTTATTATTCCACCCAAGGCTGCATGAACACAGTTAACCCTCTGATGCGCCTTCAAAAAACTTTTTTGCAACCTGGACCTTATTTCTAGCATAAGATACGTTCATTTACTCACCCAAACACTTTGGTGTAACTTGGAGTCCTTCGGAAGATATTTAGATCCACTAGATCCAGGAGTTGCTGGGGCAACCATGTAGCGTCTAAATAAGACATTATCTGCTGTGAAACTCCTTCATTTCACCAATATGTTGTTATGAATCACCAGCACTATTCCCCCGCGAGCTCAGAGCGGCTCGGAGTTGCACCAAAGTTATTCGGGTGAGTAAATGAACGTATTTTATGCTAGAAATAAGGTCCAGGTTGCAAAAAACGGAACTTCTCCTTTAACGCACCTTCACACAAAAAACTGGATTTTTTGTGGTCTGATTATTGCACCCTTGTATATGTGAAAGATTAGCAGCAACATTTATTTATATACATTGTTGTTTTTTTTTTTGCAGTGTCAAATTTCCAAAAAGTATAGCGTTAACGTCCCTTCGCACAAAAAAAGTTATGAAACTATAAAATAATATGAATTATTGACAGTGATTTGAATGGGTTTCAATGTGCACATTTTTGTGCGAAGGGGGATCAACACTATATTTTTTTGTTATGCTGTTCACAATAGGTTAAACATAAACAAATCAGGGGTGTCATTTAGCTCAGTTGGAAGAGCAGGCGCCCCTTATGCAGAGGCTATAGTCCTCACTGCAGCCGGCCCTGAATCAAATTCTGACTCAGGTGGCCCATGTCATTCCCCCTCTATCTGCCTCCCATTTCCTGTCTCTCTCTCGACTATACTATCGAGTCAAGGTGAAAAAGCCCAAAAATACACAAAAAAAAAAAAATACATTAGAAAAAGTTAGAACACACAAAAATGCACAAACTAATGTAATCATTAGCTATCTGCTGGAGAAATGGATGAGATATGTTCAAAATAAAATCCAAAAAACACAAAAAAGTGTCATGGTGCGACAGAGAATGAAATATTACAACTGTGGTGCACTCACCGACACACCTGTAAGAAATTAGTGTGAGGTGAAAGAGAAAAATACAGCCCCAGAGCACATGTCCTGTTTAGTTTCTGTTTGACCAAATGTCCTACATTAGTTGATATACTTGGCTATTTATAGAAGCTAGGGCAGGCAGGAAACAGCTGCCATGTGTCACGGTGACAGACTGACATCCCTCATCTCAGGAGGACCTCCCTGCCAGGCAGACAGGAGGAAGCTCTCTTACTTAAACTGAAATGGGGCATAGCCTTTTATCATTCATGCAGCATACGGAAGCTAATGATGTATGGAACCTGTGTCGAAGAGTCAACAATCAACTGGGTTAACATTGGCTGGTATGGGCAGCTCAATTCAAAGCCACACTTGTGTGCCTTACAGAAATCTGTATTCTGCCTTAACTGCGAGTGGATTTCATTCAAGTTGGATCAGCTCTGTCTTCGGTCTGCTCTGAGGGAAATGAGATGGTTCATGAACAGCAAAATAGAGCTTTAAGCTGACAAACAGGCTGAATCAATATTCATGACTTTGCCATGAAACTGCTTATGTTCAGATATTATGTATGGGCTGTAAATCAAATCTTAATTAAAAGTGTCAACAGCAGAAAAAAGCCTTTTGTTTGTCTCTGGTACATAAAAGTCTTGGTTTCAACACAGGATACATGTCTGTGCCTTTGAATAAACTTGCACACAAGTGTGTCCCAGTGAAATGAATGTCATCCATGGCATTTAAGTGCTTTAAAAAAAAAAAAAACTAGAGTAACTGTCAAGGTAACGGATTTCTCTCATTTCCCCTCGGTTAATGTTTTACTGAGAGGCTAAAATATCGCATAATTCTTCTATTTTTTAAATTTTTAAATCTTATCAGAGGTGATATCCTATCACTCTTTAGATGAGGTGTCAGAGAGGCAGAAGTTACATCAGGTCCTTTCTATTATATTTTTACAGCATACTGATGATTGCTGTTAGCTATAATCTCTGAATCTTCGCTGATCACAGATGTCGGATTGCGGGTGTTTTTGATAAAGAGACAAATGTCAGGGGGAGTTCTTTGTCTGACATCATCCGACATTGTATCAAGATACTGTGCTTGCTACGCTGTCCCATGCCCCTGAGTGAAATAGCAGACCTCTCTCAAAGCCCAGTGACAGTTGGGAGTATCATCACCTTCCTCACAAGGTTTTGCTTTGGGAAATGGCTTATAATAAATGCAAGTTAGATGTTTGCCTTTGGGACAGTGGAACCTAAAAATAAAAAAACAACTGCTGCTCCCAAAACTGGCACTCATTACATGCCAGTGTGTGGAGCAGTGTAACATTCAGACCTATGCTTCGGCCAAGTAGAGAATATAAGAAGCTAAAACAAGCCACAGCTTCTTCTTTGTATAACGATTAGTTCAAGAGTTATACAAAGTAACAAGCGCATGGCTGGTGACTTCTGTATTAAACACTGTCATTCATTACATTCATTTTTTGTGACTGTGTGGAAATTATTCATATCGGTTCATTCAGCCATGTTGAGTTTGGCCGACCCTTATCACACAGCCGAAACATAATTTTCTCTGCAAGGAAACTTTTAGTAGGCAAGTGTTTGTGCACTGCAGTATGCTAAAATGACATACACATACTTATTTTCATGTCCAAAATAAGCCAAATGTCCTCAAGAATGACACATATAGATGCAGAATAAATTCATGAATCACTTTTATGGTGTGACAATGTTAGGACTAAGGTATGATTAAGTTTGTGCAAAAAATGATTATGCAAATAATGATGTCTTTTGTGTTGGAAAAATGATTTTTTAAGGAATGATATTGATGTTGAAACGATAATCCTTCCCATGCTAAAGCTGAATGTTTTGTTGACCCTTCCATCCACCCAAACCTCTTCCCTTCATGGACTTTGTTCTATATTAATTACTTAACTTACTCCTTCTTCTTGTCACATTACTACAGCTACTCGAGGAGTTTTACAGCTTGAACATAAAGACACATTGTTTTCAGGGAACCTGCTGAAAAGGTTGGTACTGTCATTCTTCCAGAGAGGACAGGGTCAGATTAGAAGGTTGATTCTACTGCCATGATTATACTGTAGACTGAATCTATATTACAGCTAGAAACAGATTATCTGAGTTTATCTTAGCATAGTTTAGTTTTGCATGAAGACTAGAAACAGGGAAAACAGCAAGCCTAGCTCTGAATAAAGGTTATCGTTAGGGTCTGTATGGATGGGTTTTAAAAAAGTGCTGCAAACAAAAACATGATCAAATTAAGAAAATTTTTCAAAACTTTTTGCTGTATAGGTGGGTGGTTTGAGAGCCGCTCCCACAGATATTAAGTTTTATTTTGAGTATAGAATACTCAATTATGTGGATGAACATTGCGATCACTTTTCAACTTAAAAACTTATCATAACAACAGTTTTGCATTTATAAATAGTCTATGTTTAGACTATGAGGTCACTGCACACTTCATAAACCAAAAAAGAGAGAAAATTTAGCTTCCGTTTACCCATGACAGTTTCTTATACAGCAGATGAGTGCTTAATGGTTTTTATATTTTTCATTTTATCATTTAAATTGAAGATTAAAAATAGCCATTCATCAACTCATCAACTCAGACTCATGAGTAAACATATAGTTTAACAAACAAAACCCAAATTACTCAACAACAATGCTGTTAAACAGCACAAATACAAACCTTGAGCCTCCACCAACCAGGAGCCATTTAAAGGAAATGATATACTTAAAATATTTGTCTAAGTTACGTGCTGTGATGTACTGTGTTGATTACGTTTCCTTTCTCCCTTTTACCGTTTTTTTCGGTCATTACGTTCATAACAAAAGCACATCCTTCAAAGTGAGACGAACAAAAAAAACAAAAGACATAGTGTTCTATACAAAACAATCATCATATATGGTTATTAAAACTAATGTTTTTGCTGTGTTTGCCAACTTGTAGTGGTATCAACAGAGGAACAGTGAAAAGAGTAACAGTAATACTAGGACCATGTTAGACTAAATCCTTAATCTTGTATATTTCTTTAGAGAACACATTTTATAGGATCCCAGCATTATAATTGCATGGATCTGATGCTGAATGGTGTAAACCACAAGACTAAACTGAAATGAATCTACTTAGAATACTGTTGTACATTTCAGCAAAGTGATGAGGAGGCATTATGTGGGTCTGCATACTGCGTCTCCATGACCAAACAAGCCGTTTTCATCTGTATGTTAATGCTGACTATGTAAATAAGCCCTGCAGCATGAAATGAGGAGAGAGCTGGTTTAGGTTTATCATTTGCACACTATGATCCATCTGATCCACTGATCCTATGACATACATTTTACATCCAATATCATTATAACATACAGTGGAGTGGAGCCTTTGGAATTAAAGAATTCATGAATTGAAGAATATTGTATGCATATTCATTTTGAAATATAATCATATCTTCAATCTAGGTTACAATTCTGAACAAAATGATACATTTCAACTAATAATACACAAATCATTGTGTTGCTCTTGTCCATGCTGAAAATACCATTCAATTTAATTCAATTCACAGTATGGGCTTGAAAAAGTATGTGAAAAAGATAGCTACCTTTACTCCAACCACTGAACGTGAAAACATTATACCAAAGGTGAAGTTCGCCAAGGGAAGTATCATGACTTGGGGCTGCTTTATTGAATGTTAAGGCTTAGACGCTCAGGCTCAGAGGAAAATAAATTCCCATGTTTATTGAGAGACCTTACAGGGTAATGTCAAGGTGGCTGTCCATTTGTTGAAGCTTAAAGGCCTCATGCTGTGCACTTTTCTCTGGGTTTATTTTAACTGTTCATATCCCTAACAAGATGTATCAATGGTTTTGAGTACCTGTAATCTGCTTAATATTGTTTTACAGCTCCTTTCTGTCACCTTTTTCTGTAGCTCTAGCAGGCACAGGTCACAAGTTGGTAAAGCAGTCCGCGGTGAAATGAGCTGAACAGAGGAGCAGACTGGGACTAAAATCCTGCGGGATCCGAGATAAAATAAACAAAAGCCACTGGTCTCTAAAGACTGTGCAACAACACATTGCGCTTCTTGCATCCGTCTACTGCACAACGATACTTTTTTTGACATCTCGCTCACCTACATGAAAGGTAAAGTGGAGCTTGCCAGCTCATCTAGGTGGGCGGAGTTGCCTTATGTGTGACGTCACACAAAGGAGGAAGTGCTATCTGTTCGTCTTAAAGGGAGAGTTCCTACAAACGGGCGAATTTTTCATGCCATGGGGCCTTTAAGTGGGAGTTGAGTGATACAGCTGGATTATAAACATCAAAGGAAATGCCTAAACCAGAGCCCAGACCTTACACAGACCTTAATCCAATGTAGGTGATGTGGAATGACCTGAGGAGGATCATTCACAGCAAATACACTCCTGAGAATAGAGCTGAGCTGAAGCAGCTCAATGAGAAAGAATGGTCCATACTTCCTCTGGAATGTTGTCTGGGTCTGACTTGCACCTAGATGAAGTTAGTTTTTTTAAAGGTTTCACATTCTTTTTCTTGCCATTGTATCAACTTTCAAGATTGGTGTGTTTACTGCTTTCTCCTTATTTCCTAATTCAGTGATGCTGCACTCTCTGGAGTAATTTTAATCTTTTTCTGGAAAATTGCATTCATCTTTGATGTAACTCACAATGCAAAGAAGAAGATGAAAATGCCAAGCAAGAGAAAAACTCTGATGTCATATTTTATGTGATCATACTACATTGCCCATGCCCAAGTGCAGAACATGCAAGTCTATTTCCCAGGTTAATGCCACACATTCAAAGTGAATTAATGAAACCCCCTGCATGGAATGAATGTTATTGGTGCTGCCCCAACGACAGGTTGTCAAAGAAATCGAATGAAATGGAAGGACATTCATTTTGTCCTTGGTGTATGGATTATTTATCAATCTGGCCATCTGCAGTGATGCAAGCCTGCTTTTAAAGTCAGTTCACACACATAGTATCCTCACGTCAACCTGGCAGCTGGAATAATCTATTTTTCAGTTCAGACAAACAAAACATATATACATACATATATCTATTAACACCACTGGAATGTGGGACAAATGAAAGCGAGCCTCCAAAGGCCCTCGTTCATAATGAAGTACATAAATATGATGTCATAAATCTGTCATGTATGAATTCCTATAAAATGTTAATCAATCATTCAACTCACACCTCCACAACAGCCTTTTAAATGTCAACCTGTCTGTGGTAAATTGTTTCAGTGATGAAAACAAAGAGAATAAAGAAAATGTAGAGGCTTCTGTACTTTTAATTCAAGAGAAGAGAAGTGGAAGCCTTTTTTCAGAGATTCTGTGTTTCACAATGATCTTAATCTTCCCTGAAGAAGGTTGCCTGCCCCTCACTCCCATACCTCCATTTCACAGTCATTTCCATGGACAGAGAGGAGCTTGCACAGAACACATTTCAGTGCCAGGTTACCCTCATTAAGTCACCTGTCACTTCAGGACCATTATACCAGCCTCATATTAGCATCACCTCTCCTCCCCAATAAAGCATCTCGAGGCACACTGTGAGCCTACAGGCTAATGGCAGTCTACACATCTCAGCCACTTCTGCTTTACACAACAATACATCATGTTGCTTATAATGGATTGCTGATTTTCATAATGTGCATACACACACATTGCTAAGTGGTGTAATGTATTTCACCTAACACAAAATTACACCCGTTTCAATACTTAATCAAACACACCAAATTTTCTCGTTGACTGTTGTGCTCAGTTGAAAGAAAAAACAGTGAATATCTCTGCGTGGTAACTTACCCAACAACATGAACACTACGAATGCCTAATAAGAATGCATTTGTTATCTCTTGGTTACATTATATACAGTAAAGGAGTCTCCAGATTGTTCTGTACATTTCAATTACATGTGACATGCTGTGAAGGGTCTGGAATTGAAGAAGAGTTGCTCTGCACTACACACTGAACCATGACTTTTACGCTTTACATTGTAGACTTTGATTGCAAAGGGGGCGAGGTGTCAAAACTGGCAAGCATGATAATGATTCTTCTGGTAGTTTATGGGCCCTACAGTGACCCTGGTGTCTGTTAACCTTGCCACCTCTGTCTTATAAATCCTATCCTGAGGGGTTTATAGGGCTCACTTGTCAGGCCTTTACCAGTTGTATTCAGTGGGTGGAGCTGTAACACAGACAAACCACATGGTGATAAATTTTGCATCTATTGAGTGACTACAGTACGGCCATGTTTGGTGCACTGTCAGACATCCACAAAGTAAATGTCACAAGAAATCAGTGATTGGAATGATCATTCCCCTGAGCATAAAGGCTGTAGCTGAAGGAAGACTTTGGTGTGAGAATCGGGAGTTAAGTGTGTGTGATTGAAAAGAACATGTTTGTGTCTGAAGCTAAAATCTGTTATGTCCATCAAAGGTAATGTCTGCGTCCAAGGGAATGTGGTTTCCATCCGCCAGCCTAAGCCCTGCCTTCCTCTTTCCTCTTCCTTTGAGTGTTTGCGTTTCACTTCCACTGTTTTCACAGCTGCTCTCAGCAGTGCACTCCATTACACCTTCAATCACTTAAAAGATCAGAATCACCAAAAACGCCTTCTGCAGCTAATTCACCCTGACTGTGCAGATCATCTAGAGAAAATAGTGGCAAGCAAACCCTGCACCATCTGATTCCAGCCCGGTAAAGTGCCATGCTATCTGCTTTGCCAGTCTATGTTTGTAGAAAACAAAATTATATTCTAAGACCTTACTGCAGCTTTTTGGAGGCACTGGTAAACACAATACCACAGATAAGAATCTTATGTTCCACCCCCTGTCCAGTTCTTGAAGATTTGGGCAGAAGCATTCTCATAGACGCAGATTCCACTTTGCAGGCTGTATGAAAGCAGCAACAGAGATTAGACTCAATAAATAAGGAGGGATAAGTGGGTCTTGTCCTGTGTTTGGTTCCACAGAGACGTACACACAGAGGTATGACACACAGCTTCACAGTGCTATTGATTCTCCATTGGTCTCCAGGCTCTTTTGCCTTTCATTCAGGCTGCCTGCCAAGTTCTTCTGACCAGGAGTCCTTGCTCTCCCAGCGTCTGCACGTCTGCTTAAGCACAATCAATGGGCTATCAGCAGGGGAGAGAACATACACCACTGTCTTTACTTCCACAGGGTGTGAAGTATAAGTAGTGGAAGGCATCCTGATACCATGCAGGCATAAAGCATCATTGACTATCAGAATGAAATGAAATGCTTTCAAAGGGTTCAAATGGAGGTTCCAGTGAGTAACACCAGCCCTGGTCTGTAAAGAGCTTATTTACAGCCAGATGAAAAGACTACCCCATTCATATAAATAAGCATTTGTTACATGTCAATCAATTATTCAGCATGCCAAGCTCTGAAACAACCTGTCCCCAAACC
>OMNW01014039.1:0-28935 GCA_900303245.1 Selene dorsalis
TGACTGACAATGAGGGGACATAAACTGACTTGATGACGTGACAATGGGACACTCACACACTTGACGTGAATGAGCCTAAGTCATGTACAGTCTATGGTCTGTAAGAGACCGGACTGGAATTCAGCCATTAACCTGATGGACCAGGCCGGGGACACAAGGGCCCAATTTCCTCCCGCCTCTGAACCCTTTTGTATATGACTTGTTCACGTCAAGTGTGTGAGGGTCCCATTGTCAGATCATCAAGTCAGTTTGTCCCCTCACTGTCAGTCAACATCCACGCTGATTTTTTTAAAGGAAATTAGCCGGAGTTCATAGACATGTAAAGTCAAATACAGTAGCTGTCGTCAGAATCTACGCTGACTTTGATGATTCAAATATTACTTTGCTCTTCAGCTGACATTATATTTCCCTACATACTAGTAACTCAGAGTTCATGACATGGCCTTTGGATCCATACCAGGGACTCATTAACTGAATGCATTTCAAACTCAAAGCCCCAGTACTCTGGACTAACATGTTAAATGGTAGTTTAGAAATCAAGAATGAACTCATAGAGACCAAAACTAGCTACACACCAAAACTAGCTACACACTAATCCAAAATGGCGCCCATGAAAAAGTCCTAACTTCACTAGTCATGTTTTAATGCTGATTGTTTCACTTTGTTTCTTAAAGAATCTGTGGTGGGACATTGAATCATCGGGTCATCTAGTGGGGGAAAGTTGCAAGTACTTCTCTCTAAGTGTAGCAGAAAGGGTGGTCCTCACTTCGTCTGCACACTTACCTGGAGCTCACTATGATGCCAATACAGGAGTGTGTGTGTGTCTGTGTCTGTGTCTGTGTGTGTACTTCTGTGTCTTAGAATTTGCGCTATATTCACTGCAAAACAGTTTTTTTGGACGATTTCCATTTGTATGAGACAGTTTTCCTTTGCCTCCAAGATTTCTAACTTGCTTAGTGCAGGATTTTTGAATCATTTCTGGAAAATGTATATTTTTATAAACTGTTCTGATTGTTTGCTTTTCAGCACGTCAGCCATTGCAATCTTGTGAAACAGAAAAAAATATCTGGCTAAAAATTGTCCTTTGTCCTTTTGTGTTAATTTTAAAGGTGTTCAAATTAACAGGTTAGTCAGGAGTGAATGTGAGAGCATCCCTGCCCTTCGTTGCTTTATCACTTTCATGTGTTGAAGGCCTCTTGGTGTTCTCCTGAAAGTAGGATCCTTGATCATTGAAGTTTTTTCAGCCTTTTTTGTGCAAGCTGCTCATAGCTGAGGTGTTTCAGAGCTGCACTTACAAATCACTTATGACTCACAGCATGTGCAGTGCTGTTGTTAGTGCTAATGCTACCACACACTAACCACACAGTGTGGCTGAGACTGCATGGACCTTTTTCATACTGTGGTGAGAAAGGAGAAATCAGCATTATCCTCTCACTTCTCATTATATCATAAAAGATCTCTTTGTGCTGTTGCTTTGTTGTACAGCTGCGTGCAAAAACTTTGTTTGTCCAGGTCTTTCTCTGTGTCTTTGCGTTCTGACAGCATGTTGTATGAACGTGTGCTGGGTCTGGGTTTGCACTCGCCAACCCCCTTACCCCCTGCCATAAATAGGGTCTAGCTGTGGGAATTGGGTTGGAGACACACAATCACAACTAAATACTGATTATTGGTGTCAATCTGCTTTTTCCAGCTGCTTATCACTGCAACCACTACCACAAGAGGCTTGGAAATGTAAGCTCTCCTGAACAAGATATTTAGTTCTTTTGTGTAGTATCAGTTGTGGATAAAGAGTAGTTAAACAACACTTGAAAATGTTGAGTGTTGCTACTTCAGCTGTCTTACACACACACACACACACACACACAAACACCAACCAGTGTTTCACTGTCCTTAGCAACCAAGTTGAACATTCCATCTTTTATATGAACCAACTTCTTCTACTCGATACCTCTTGATATTATCAAAGATCATCAAGAATCTGGTGTAAAGTGAGACTCTGGCTCACTGTATCAGCAGGTGGTGAAGGTAGAGACAGAATGAGCGTAATCAATCTCAGTTCATTTAGTTGCAAGCTCTCGGCAGAGAATTAGCCCAGAATCAGCTGGAGCCCAGATAGCTAATCTGATCATCTATCTTTGAGGTCTTAGCTGGCTTTGATGTAGTTTGTTCGTGTTTAACAAGGGGGTTGATCAACAGGTCAGCGAGTTCACTCACATTTCCCCTGCAAGGTTGAATTGGAAAATAGTTAAATTTTTTATGATGTGAAATAATTTGCCTAAAAATCACACTGCATGATTAATCATCTTTTATCAAATTCAAACAGGGCACACTGGAAGAATTTACAGTCCTTGTAAAATTTGTTTAACACATTCCTTTGTTAATAGAACAAATATTGAGCCCTAGCTGTTGCACATTTTGGCACTGTGATGCACAACATAGGTGTTATCAGTCAAATTAACTTAAAATACAAAATTGGTTTTATATTGGTTTTATATATGGCGTTGCTTTTGTCATCAACCCCACAAAGTTCCCTTTGTGAGCTGGCCCAACGCGGACAACATCTGTTTTTGTAATTTATGAAAAATTTAGCTTAACAGTTGTACGCTCCACAGAAATGTTGAATTTGTCTCGTCAGGTCCACAGTGAGTTTTCCTTCTTATCTCCTAGTATCAGTTCTGGTATTTATGAACCCATATGGGTCAGGCTCTGTTGTCAAGGAGCAATGGATCAAAAATGACATCATTCCCCAAGGGGACAGGAAATGGCTTCGTGGTTTATGTGCACAGGGAGATTTTTCATAATTGATGTGAAATGCAGACATATTCCCTGAGATGATTGTATCACGTAATGCAGACACAAAAACAGTCGAGCATGAACAAATCAGTTTTCAATGTTAAGTTTGTCACTTGGGAGTGTGACAGACGTTGTTTGTTTTTGGATTATGTATGTTTTGAGACTGAAAAGACTTGGCTCTTTTATACACCTGTTTGATCTTGCCTGTATGCATAATGTACAAGTGATCCCCACTGCATGTCATTACATTAAAATAGTAATTGCATATTAAAAATTAAACCAATTTAAAGAAAAGTTTTTACAACTGTCAGCAACTTAAGTTAACAGTAATATTCAACCTCAGGGTTTAAAACACAAACACGTTTTTTAAATAGGGACCCCAGTATTGATCCAGCTGATCATATTGATGGATCCCTATTTCTTTAATACCATTTCTAGGTTGTCGCCACTTTTCAGTCTAAAGACACTGTCCTATCTTCAACAAGCTAATATTGCAGGCCAAAATCTTATCATGGACTGTATCTGCAATAACACTGAGTGAAGGGCAGGAATTTTGTTGATTGTTTTTTGAAAAGTTCCCTTGCAGCAGACCTCCCCTATAGTTGGGAAATGCTGGTAATTAGCAGTCATCTTATAAAGACTCACCTCTGCAATGGTGTTTGTAAATGCACCTCAGGATATTGACCTTTGTAACATTAAAGATAAGTCAGTCTGGCATTAATAATTGAGCTCATGGCAATTTACTCATAGTACACAAGTTCTCCCTGTTTTCTCTAATTGAATTTCAGGGGTCTAGAAAAAGAGATAATGATAAAACTGCTGTCCTCTGTCTGTCTTATGTTTCTCTGAAGTGTTTTTCTGAAGGTAACTAGTTAGTGGAGCCTCCTGGCTCCTTACTCGACCTCTGCTCTAATTGAAATGTACTGCTCGGGACTGCTTTGGCATACATCTGCACCCCATGATGGTATCAGTTCACTGAGCCAGCCTCCACCGTTGGACTTATTAGGTCATAGTGATGGGAGTGTTTGTGTCTGTGTCTGTCAGTGTGCCCTACAGTGCGCATACCTGTGTTAATGTGTGTGTTTAATCGTGTCCAGCTGTGTGTTTAGGTGTCTGTGCGTCTGCGTTTTTGCGGCTTTGCTTCGGGCTGTTGCTTCAGCTCCTTCGCTAATGATGTTTTTTTTTTTCTTTAACAACCACACTCGCACACATAAGCAGAATATGCACTACACCACCTCTGTGTCTTCCCCTTTGTCCTACCAGCTTTATTTATACCAAAACAATACATATTGCCAAGATATTCCCCCAAGAAGTGTTTTATCTTCCCATCACCCTTTGATTTACGCCTCCTGGCACCACCTTGCTGCCTGTAGCCCCCAGTCTTTCCTTTCCTTCCCTTACTTTCTGTCCTCCTTCTTTCGTTATGTCCTTTCTCTTACCATAAGCATATTACAGGCGTTTTACTAGCAGCTTGTTAGCAGGCGCGTGGCCCCCATTCAAGAAGTTAAGCATCCATCATTATCAGTCTCCTTACTCACATTACTATCTGCTGGGATTGCCAGCACTGGATAAAATCTCATTATCTTTACAGATTATGAGTTGGCTGGAAATTTGTTCAGATTGCAGCTCTGTTGATGTTAAATTTAAATTTTTGGACTTTGTGTACAAAATGTTCAGTTCACCTGTTGCCAGAAACCTCAGAAAAATTATGTGTCTTTGTTTGTTTGTCATTGGCTTGTTCGCTGTGTATATTTGATTTTTTTTTTTTCCTTTGATTTTCATCAGAAGAGGCCAAACAAAATCCACATGCAAATTCATAGGCTAATGAGTTTTAATTATTTATATCTCATTTTGAGATTCTATCTCGCGTGATCCATTTCCACTGCCAATCATTCAATGGCCCTAGGCAGCGATCCGTGTCATTGGTGTAAATCATCCTATTATTATTTTAATCCACAACTCGTTTGAGATCCCAGACCAGATGGAAAGAACTGTAGCTTCACAATCAACCCTGAGAGCAAAAGTCGATCTGAAGAACTATTTAAAATGCTCGTCAGTGGGACAGCTGACTTGGTGGGCAAACTGGACTTTGAACATTGAATATGTAAAAGGATTGAGCCTTGTTTGGTTTGCTGTCAGGTCTCTGCTGTTAAGATCGGATGCAGCTCTGAATTGAAAGCCAGATAGTGAGAAAGACAGTCGGGACAGCTCGCCAGGCACACAGATGCACATATTTACATATGTACCCTCAGACAGGCATATGAAGTGGTCTGCCAGCCTGTTAGGAATCTGCAGGCATCAAGGCCAGCCGCTTCCACATGACGCCACCAGTCCAGAGGTATGTGTACTAATTCGGCAGCGCTGCGGAACCAGGGATCTGGGAATACAATAGCGAGGGTTATCCTGGGAATCCCTGCTTTTCAATGGAGGCCTTTGTGTTTGTCACTGCACTGTCCAGTAATGAAGGCAACATATGCTGGCAAAAAGGCCTGTCGCTTTGTGTGTGACGGTGTGGACGAAATACAAAATATACAGAAGCCACAGAACAAATATGGACCCATTGACTTGTCCTGTAGTCACACGGGAGTAAAACCCTCCTTCATTTTTACTTTTTTGTCTCCATAAAAACTCATTAAGATGTTGTTTGTTCTTTACATCAAAAAGCTATTCTCTTGCCTTGTTTTCACCACTTCTTACAGTGGTTAATATCTTTGTCTTTGGGTTGCGCTTTTGTGTCCTTTTTGTAATGATGTCATTAAATAGAAAGGTGATTAGCTTGGCTTAGTTGTTCATAGTATCAAGAAGGGTGCGTTTAGTTTAGGTGTAGCATGTGGAAGATGGCAGCCAGAGAAATAGCTGCAGTTCAGTGCCTTGGGTTCAGCAAATGTCTCAAGACATTAAGCCTATTGCATTTAGCATTATGATTCTGTAGTGTAATGTACTCTACACTGTATAGGACAGTAGTCATACATCAAAATGACGTCAGTGCATAAATGTGATTTGGAAGTGAAATAGCTGCAGTGTAGGTGTGTGACATTGTTTGTATTCCTGATGCTGTAATGTGGAAAACATTAAAGTTGCATGGGGATTAAGGAACAATGGTATTTTCCTTTTCTTTTCTTTTTTTTGCATACTTTTTTTTTTGAGGGGGGGTCAAAGTGTGACTTTGTAGCTTATTTGCGCCAAGCTGCTAATTTTGTGTGAATGTATTAAAGCCAAACATTATTTTTTGGAAAGATAAGGATTGAACACAAGATTTGATGGGAAATCAATTCAAAGCACTCTCCTTTCAAACACGCCACTTGATTCTGCGTGGTTATGCAAGATGTGCCAGCATCTGTGATATTTTTTTTTTTTTTGCTGTGGCACCATGCGTATGTTATGTCAGTAAGAACTGACATAGCACTGCATTGAGCTGTGAACAAAAAAACAAAACATTGAACAAAATGGGAGGCTGGACTACACTAAGCAGCACACAGAGCTTCTCTCACCAAAAGAGAACCAGAGTATTCACCACAGGTGATTGTTTTTTAAGGTATTAATCATTGACTAGAATTATTTACTCTGATCTACCTATCATGTATTTTTAATGCCCAATTGGGGCATTTTTAGTTTGCCTTGTAATGATGAAGCTGAGGTGTTCTGAGGAGACCAGGGAGATTTCGTATGACCATGCTTCAGCTTTACTGCACATTAAGAGCAATTATTCAAATTAGGGCATTAAATGGAGTTGAGGTTTTGGCTGGTAAGTAGAACGAAACACATCCCTGTGTGTGCTTTTGTTTGTATATGCGTGTGTGGTGTTCTGTGCAGCACTAACTAACAGAGCCATTATGACACTCAGCCCTGCTCTTTTTCTGTCTTTCACTTTTTGTTCTCCATCTCCCTGTCGAAAGTGACAGAGGCTGAGTCCATCCAGTTGCTTCCCTGGACAGCAGCTTAGTACTTCGCTCTTCTTTTTCTCTCTCTCCCTCTCTGCATCTCACTCCCTTCCTCCTCTCCACCGTCTCTCCATCTCTTCCTCCCCCGTTCCTTTTCTTTTTTTCCCCCTCTGTCATCACCTGTCCATCTGTCTTCTTGTGAATCACAAAATGCAAATCAGCACAGGCCACGCAAATGTGGGTGTTATCTTAGATAACACACAAACACACACACACATGCACAGGCACACGCCTTGTAGCTGTACCTCTTGCCATGTCATATCCATTTTCCTTTTGTGTGTATATTATAGTAAATTCTGCAGAAGTAGGATTTCAAGTGCACAGTGTGTAGCTAATGAAGTGTCAGATTTCCCCATGCACATGTCTCAAAGTATTAAAAAAAAAAAAACTTCTTCTGTTTGACACCAGGGGGGAGAAGATGATGATGATGATGATGACTGTATGACTGCGGTTGTCCTTTTGTGTCACCTGGTGTTCCTCACTAGCGTTATTAGTCCCCTGCCCTTTTCTCACTGTCAATAATGTGTCCAAATGATGGATTCAGAGACACGTGTGCAACAGTCAGCCTACTGCTGACACTCCAGAGGCTGCCTCATTGTCTCTGTATTGTACATCCATGAAAATGTCTGTAAGACCTGTAATGCCAGATTGATAGGCACATACATATTTAGATACATGATGGAATAATAGATGTAGTAGGTGCAACAACTCCAATGTAAAACACCGGCGATTGGTCTAAAAGGTACAGTAGCAGGAGACACATTTATTGATTCAATCCAGGTCTTATTAACAGATTTCCTCTTAGGCTGCTGTGTAGAGTGCTGGTTTCTGGGTCCTGGGCTGCAGACTGGCTCCAGACCATGGACTACAGTTGCCTTAAGGCTTTTGTCATCACTTCCTGTCATCCCTCCAACAACATGATAATGATTTTAGAGCATAAGTAGATCATCTGTAATCACCGTAATTGGTCTGTCATTACCCATGTAGCTATTCGACCTACATGTTGCTGTGTTACTTGCTGCAACTAACAAGCTAATGTTGAAAAAATAAATATAGATTAATATGGATATTTATTGTTAGAGATTAAGGTTGGAAAGATTCCTTTTTTTGATCATGACAAACTCTACTCAGTAGAAAGAAACTGTTAGTTTTAAACTGTGAGTTTAAGTGTTGGTTCATGTATCTTGAGTGCCTTCATACTGTAGTATTGTGTATATCTAGAGGACAACATATAGTTTCAGGTGGTGGTTTGAAAAATAATTACCTGACACCATAAAGGTTCACTATACTGTGCAAGATGATGTGTTTTCCTGTCATTTGCAGTAGGTATTGGAGAGTGCACCTGTATAGCAGGTGGTCTGGTTGTGGCTCATTTTGAAGGTTATCCAACCATTATTCCTACCTTGGCAAATTTAGACACATTAGTACTGACCACATGATTGTCTGACTGTCAGACTGACTCCATGAGTGACTTCATCATATTGAGAAAAGTTGGCTTTATTTCCAGCAGGGATCATGATCACAGCACAAGCCGTCCAAGCTTAATAGGCTGCCTTTGAAATATTTCTTTGCAAATGCATCACAAATAAAGAACCTGTCAAGACGAGGGAATAATGAATTAAATTTGTGTTTCGCTCTCTATTCATCTTTACTACTTAACAATGACTAGATAGAAAAGATAATTTAATTCACTATGGGGGTTGGATGCAACCAGCAGCCATGGGGAACCTAAAATGAGGACTGTTACCTTGTATTTTACTCTATGCATAAGTTGGTGAACGGTACACACTGAATGTCAAGGTGACAAATTTAACCATTCAGTTTTTTTTTTATTGGCTCTGTCTTTTTATTGGACATTCAAGTACTTTCAAAATGTACAGATGAACTGAGAATATAGTATTTCCTCACTTTGAGAAAAAAAAAAGTTTCGCTTCCAGTGACAGGCCAGACAGAGATGGTGCATTAAAATGACAGACACAGATGTGATTTTTAAGTTAATTTTTTTTGTATTTTATTTTTTATCTGCCGGCCCACCAATGGTGGCCGCTGGGTTTTGTCCTGATCAACCTGATGGCAAGTCTGACTATGTAGGCTCATGTACCTGAGTGATGTATGTGCATACTTCACCAGTGGTCAGAGTCATTATCAATAGTTATAAATTACATCCTCCTTTTTAATGAGAGATAGTTAAGTCTACCTTTCTCACTCCTTTCCTTGGCCTAGAATGAGAGACTCGACTTTATATGTCATTTCAAATTAAAAGCCCTCCGTGGAGACATGCAATTTTGACTTGACATGACATTGCAGTGGTAGCAATGATTTATATATAGGGGAAATACTGCTTACCGTGTATTAGCCCTCACTGTTCTCTCCCGAGTGGCCAGAGCTGGCGTGAGTGGTGTTTGTCTTATCTGTGGTTCACACCAGTGCACATGAAAAACACACAAATCGAAAATACACACACACGGGGACATGTGGTCGTTTTCTTTTGGTTGGAAGATTCTGTACAAACACACACAGATACACTCAAGCATGCATGTGTGCAAGTAAGGACACACACGCACTGTTGATACTTATGGTCACAGTGTTATCAGAGCTCTGAACCTTGTTTTCTGTGCACACAGATGCAGTCTAAGGATAATGGCTTATGATAACCAGCTGACCACAGAAACACAAACACACACACACACACAGCTGTGCCCTAAGTGCATCAAAAGAGGAACCATAATTTGTGTGCTTACCAGAAGTAGTGGGTACTTCTAGGACGTAGTTTTGAATATTAAAATTTGTTGCTACATCTGTTTGTTGCCGTTTTTTTTAGTTATGTCAAATGATTGATCAAATTATCTTTAGTAATGTAATTGAAGCATTCCGACTGTTATATTAAAGTATTAAATCATGATTGTAAAATCCTTTTCATTCTTTCATTGAGCCCCTTGTGTGGATGTAGTTTCTGAGAAAGCAGAAGCTTCGGGTTTCTGTTTTGTTGATGAACATGAGTGAATTCAGTCAAGTGAGACATTTTAACAGATGCATGTGCAATAATGTGTTTGAGAGGGGAATATTACATTGATCACATTATTGTGGTTTTTCAGCTACTGATTGTTGTAATTATGTAATGATGTAATTTTCCCGTCCGATTTTCCCGGGGCCGCCTGATGTGGGATTAAATCTAGGGCCGGCTGCAGCAAGGACTATAGCCTCCGCGTATGGGGCGCCTGCTCTACCCACTGAGCCACCCGACGCCCCCATCATGTTGTTTTTATAGTCAGAAGAATATTGACTGTTGAAAACTTACAAGAGTCAAATTGCTTTTTTTGTTTGACCATCCTGAAGAGATCATTAGGATGTCATGTCATAATATGAATAATACTTGGAATATTTCTAGTAGGAAAAAAATTGTCACATGAAAAATCACTGAACACTGAAATCATCACATTAGAGCAGCTGGAACCAGAAGATGCTGAATGAGGGTGAGGATGACGTAGCTTTCTGCTTGAAAAGAAACAATTAGTTATCAAAATGGTTGCCAATACCAGTCAAAAACCAGTCAGTCAGTTAACTGATTGTTGCAGCCCTTCATCACAGCCCTGGATTTGAAGAAGGAGAGTGAGAATGGAGTACAAAGCAAGTATAGTAAGAGACCGAAGGAAGGAGAAAAATGGAGGAGGAGGTATAAAGAAACTGAAGACAAAGCTTAGAGTTGTCTTGAAAACTGACATGATTTATGATTAAAAGGGAGACAGTGAGAGGGATGGCATAATGGAAAGACAGATGAGAGATGCAGTGATCTGCTTAAAGGATCAATAGATGAACTGATGATACGATGGCCAGCAGAGGGGAGATGACTGTTATTTATTACCTCAAGACATTTGCTATTGGTGACGACCTGTTTTGTAAACTCAAAGCTGTTCGATGAGTTGATAAGTGTTTTAGATAAATTTGAATGCAAATCAGAAATGCCACTGATGACCTTATATTCTAACTTGAAATAAAGATTTCCATATATACACATACAGGACAAAACAGTGTTTAAGCACACACACATGCGTTTTTAAATATGTTAAACGATGCACCAATTTTTAGTGAAATGTTTCAAAGAGGAGCCGAGTGGTTGTTTGAACAATGTAGCTGTGGGCGGGCTGAGTGGGCGGCTTGTTGAAGAGATGCCGAGTGTTAGATCCACTCGGTGCAGCCGCTTATACCTCACATCCATCTATCCATTCCTCCATCTTTCCGTCCATCTTTACATTAAACGTCCACCCACCAAACTCATATATACCTCACTATGAAGATCTGAAAGCTCCTGCTACCACTGACGAGACCAACAAACACAGCCATTAGACACTAATCAATAACCACTTTGCTTCATGTCCAAGTGTTGTCCATGTATAGACTGACTACTAATGTAATGTAACTATTGTTAGGCAACAGGGCTCACATCCAGGATTTAATATTTACATTTTTTTTATACTGTTGTTTTACTTTTGGACAATATGTCACTCAAAAGCAAAAGTTTGAAATGTTATGAAGAACAAACTGTATAAATTTGCCTAAATGTTGCATTAGTTTTAAGATAATAGCTACATCATCTGAGAAAAATAATTAGAGAAGAAATATTTTGCTAGAGTGGCATTAGGACATCCATTTGCGGATGAACATTGGGACAAAAAGCGAAAAAAAAGAAAGAAACAAAAATAGACACTTGACCTGATGCATGCGGCACATGTAGCCAAGAGCATGATATGTCCAAGTCAAAACATGTTACAGAGACAAGTGGAAGGAGACTGGAGTTGAGTTTTACACAATTTGTCAAGATAAATGTTTTGCTGATATTGTTCAGAATGCTACATGCAGTGCTTTTGAAATATCATTGTACAACAAGCCATACTCTCCTTTTGAAAAATAATGCATTTTGCACAATAATTAAAATCTATTGAAGCACCCCCTGAAGTCCCCTGGAGAACTGCCACGGAAGTGGCCGCAGGCTGGAGGGGAGGGGCTGATGGTTGGAAACGGCGAGAGACGAGAAACAGAATCAAGAGGAGGTGGTGGTGATGGAGAGGAGAGTGTGGGAGGGCCGACGTGTTGGAAGACAAAGGGCTCTGAGGATGAGAGCAGCTCTGGAGAGAGAGTAGAGGATGAGGGAGGAGGATGAAGCTCTTCTGAAGTGTTTACTCATGTAGATCCGGTAGCAGAGAGCGGCAGGGTGGAAGAAAGCTACACATGCAAAAGAGGATGAGGTTTATTAGTGCGACAGAACTAACAGGCACTAGAAAGGCTTTGTAATGTCTGCTTTAGTTTCGTTGTTGGTGTTTTACCACAGGTAGTAGTCTTGAAAAATTATTTTTATTCAGTGCAATCTCTTGGTAATAGCTGCCTGTACACAAAGCAAATATTTAGATAGTCTGTCAAAAATGTTATCCCCTAAAAAAATTACTTGAGAGGAAACATAAACCATGCAGTTTACAGTTTACAGAATACGTTTTAGTGCTTTTTTGTTAGGATGATTCAGTGCGTGTGGGAGAAAGATTGATAAATGATGGAAGAGCAGCAGATCCAGAGAGAGCTCATCCCTCTGGCCTGTCAGAGCTGGCTCACGCACAAATAATATAACCTTAGATCAGCTTGAAATTGCAATGACGATGTAATTGCAAAACACCATCCTCGGCGAGTTGTTTTTTTTTTTTTTTTGTTATCTACCTTTCATCTCTTAAGCAAATTGAAATCTGGGACATCATTACTCAAGCAACTTTTCACCTTTAGCACAGATGAGGATCAGTGAGACGGATGAAATAATAATTTATCACATGATGGCCTTTAGAGGATAAAGGCACCATGGAAGAGGTGGTAGATGACGTTCCTGGCTGCCTTTTGTTGAAATTTTTCGTTGAAGATATTCTGAAATGTTTTTCACAAGTTTATTTTTTACTGAAAAAATGAAGTATGTTGTCCAGGCGACAGTGTGTATATGTAAAACATAGAAATGAACTGGCTATAGGTCAAGGTTGTGTGTTTGTTTCCCAGGCAAAATTAACATTTTGACCTGATTTCATGTTTCTTATTGCTCAGAAGTCACAAATGGAAACACTGGCCTTGAAGATGTAGCATTGCTCAGAGGGCAAGAGGGCCACAATCAGCTGCAGAGGAAATTTACGAAAAGCCACTTCAACATCATGTTGGTGCTGAGGAGTGAGGGAACCTCGATGTCAGGATTAATGGTCTAAAAGCCAGATGTGTTCACTCAGTTTCATTACAGTTTATCTAGTAGTTGTTCAGTGTCGGACTGAACAGTGTTACCACCTCTGGAGCCATGCTGTTAATGTGGCTGAAAATGGGTCAGAATAACAGAACAGCTTCTTGATAATGTCAGTGTAAGTAGAGGGAAAATACTATTAAGTTATATTAACAAATGAATGAAAATTCTCTCCAATATTTCCAGTTGTCAGCCTCAAAGTCAAAAAGATAACAGGTACTTTTAAAGGGGATCCATGCAAGTCCGCTCACTTTTTTGCTGTTTTAGTCGCTTTTTTTCTCCACAGAGCTCCCCCTACAGGTTCAGAGCCAGTGGAGCGATGTCTACCGAGGCGGGTAATGTTAACAAGAGATTACGGATTACCGGGCGTGTTTGTGTCGTAGTGCCGTAAAGCAGTCCACGTTGCTCACAAGACAAGATCTGGGACACAGGGTCAGCCAAGAGATGCTAGGTGGAAGGCCGAGAGCCTCCATTCTCCCCGTAACAAGTCTTTTAACCATCATAATTTCTCCAAAGCTACTTAATTCAGGTAAATTATTATTTATCATCTACAATCAGATTAGCCGTCATAAAACGACACTGAAACGTTTTTTCCTGTCGGCCCGCTGGGTTGTTTATTTCCATGAGACTCCTCTCGCTACCTGAGAATTTCATCTTAGCCTCGGGGCCAAGATGAAACAGCAGGGCCACCTCGCTCGCAGCATGAGGACCGGCCCCTTGAGTTTCAGGGGTCCGCTGTGTCGTTTGTAACTCCCCTGATTTTAATTAGCTCCTTCAACAGGGAACATGGCAGTCTGAATTGCAGCCTTGGAGGTGATTTCAGCGGAAGATTTCTTTTCTTTTCCTGTGCCCCTACACATTCCTCATAGGAACACAGGGAATAATCGACATGTTCAGAAGCAGAGACCCATAATTAAGACGCTGCCACATTTGTGTAATTTTTTTTTCATGTTTTTTCTTTCTTTTTTTTTGACAAAGTTCACTTGGTAGCCCACTCAGTGATTGCCAGGCTGTGATTTATAAGATTATTTTGTAAGCTATTTAAAAGTCTCAGAGTTCTCTCTTTCACTGCTAGAGAAAGTATTGAGCAGGATTTGATGTCAGCCCCCGCTTGTCAGGCGGCACTGTGTCATTAGGCATGAGGCAATAGAAAGAGAGAGGGTGAGCTTTAGCATAAAACCCAAACCATATTCTCTCCATCTACCCGTAATGCCAAGTGTTAGGTAGCGTACTTAGCGGGTCAAAACCAGATTAGGCTCTCAGCTTAGTGTTAGAGATCCATTACAGAGTGTGTGAGTGTATGTATGAGTAAGAGTATTAGATGGGGTTTGAGGTAATTGATTTGGGTGGAGGCGGCATCTGAAGACAGACAGAGGCACATGGAAAAACTATGAAGAGAAGCAGTGAGAGTCCAACACACACACGCACATGTAGGCATATACCCAATAAATGTGAATAAATGCAGGAGTCAGTGTGGCATACTGTAAGGTGGGAAGAGGAGGCACAAACAGACAATACACAGAGTTCAATAGAGATACAGAAGCGCTGGGGGGGAGCAAGACAAATACAGATAGGCTGATAGATGAACACATAGGGAGGTGGGGATAGATTCTCTGTGTACAAGCCTGACCCTGACCTTGTGTTGGATCTGCCTACAGTGATGTTCTCTGCAAACTCAAAGATGCCTGTGGAGCACATGTCCCTGTTGTTACTCATCTCAACATTTTTCCACTCATATTTTTCCATGCAGAACTCCAGCCACCTGCCTGATGTGCGCATATATGCTCTGTCGTAGATGTTTGCACATAGGAGCAGTTTGTACTGGGGCTTTAAAAGTCTTTGTGTTGTAGTTTTGAACCAAAGAATGCAGACATTGTGTCTGCCTTTTTATTTCAAGGGATTGGCACGGCTGGTATGTAAATGCCGTCTGTAGCTTTGATGTAAGATAAAAGAGGTGGTGTTAGTGAGCAGGTCAGCGGGGGCATCCTGCATTACAGATGTTTTTAAGCCACCTCCAGATTTCCCTCTCTGCTCTGCATCATTTTCTGTTGAAAACATTTAGATTTGACAGCTTGCACCTGAGTAGAAATGTAATGTAGGTATGGTGCCAACATTGAGAAAATGTCCACATTTTCCAAAATTGCCTGAAATGCTGATTTATTTTTTTTAATTTATTAGTTAAAAATGAACTGATGGGCATTTTTGTTGGATAATAACTTGAATAATGTAGCAATATTGGTTTCCAGCTCCTCAAATGTTGGATCTTTTGTTACCTGAGTATCTTTTGGTTTTAGACTGTTGTCAGGAAAAACATGCTATGCGAAAAAACTCCCAAGCGTAATGGGATTTCAGTGGAGTTTCCATTTTTACCACACCCTAACACATGTTTTCGAAATGCTGTATTTTATTGAAGTATAGCTCATGGGACACACATATGTTAGACACCTCTCCACAACTACAAAAGACAAAAATCTGTCTTTTGAGAATTAAGTCTATCCCTCTTAGCTCGAAGTGTGGCTATCAAACTGTAGTAGCAGCGGAAAATAGATTCTCCAGTTGATATGGATTCAACACTCTTACAATGGATTTCAATAATAACCTTGAGTCACAGCCCCAAGCATCAATGGAGACGTCTCAAAACACTTCTGCAGCACAGTCCACCTCTCCACTGTTGGCTTAGATGTTCAATTTGTACCCAGCACTTATCTCTCTTCAGCAGAGCTAAATACAACACTTGAGTGTCGCGGTATTGCTTCCTCATGGCTCAGAAGCCGTGGCGAATGTAGGATTGTTTGGGTCGTATTGAACATAGACGATAATGACTGTAAAGTGGATCCTTGTCCAGGAGTGAAGGGTTTCTATTTCAAGTTTAGAAAATATTTTTGCCATGCCGTCAGAGAAGTAGAGTACTCAAAACATTTCAGAAGTGCCTTTTAATTATTTAGATATTGAATATTTGATTTTTGGTAGAGAGATTTTCAGGTGAAGCCACATGTCTGTCTAACCAGTAGTCATAGCTTACATTGGTTTGGTTTGAGTACAACACATTTTTTTACCACCAAAAATGACTCACAGTATAGATGTTTTGCTCTCTCTTATGAGTGGCAGAGACACCAGCTGTCAGTGTTTTCATCTGAATAATTTAACACTCGCTTGCTGATTTGTGGGCCTGGTACCTAAACTTTAGCTTTGAGCTTTGGATTACTGACAGAGTCAGACTGTTGTGTACTGAGTATCAACATTAATGTGCCTCCTTCTCTGGATTCTTCTCAAGGTGTTTATGTTGATTTAAAGCCTGGAGCAGTATCTACAGGATATGAATCATCTCTCAGGCCATTGAGGTTTTTTTTTTTATCTCTCTCTTTCCTGTCTTGGTGTACCTGGGGGTTGACCTCCACACATGACCACAGTGCATCAACAAATCACACAGACATATTCACGACTGAGGTGCGTAGGCTGGAAATGACCTATTGTTTGCTGTTCAGCTGGGAATAGCTCAAAAAAGAAAAAAAACCCCTCAATTTCGCCCACTTTGGGTATGGAAGCAAACCAATTTACATACCTGTTTGATTTTTCACACTGATGATTGTGAATAATGGTGCCAAATACCCAGGGGGTATCTGGAACCATTGAAGTTCAACCCCCTACATAATTACTAGTGGTTTACAATTTTCTCTTTCCCTAATATTTTTTTGTTCTCAACAATATTTTATATCCACGTCATGTCCCTTTCAAAGTGGAAAAATGGTTCAATTTCCTCCTCATAATTTTTTGACTATAGTTTTTCAATATCCCTTTATATTTTGCTGAGAAGTATAGGACATAGAAACCGTTGTCGCCCTGAAGTTATCATCACATTATCCAGATTTTTAATCATTGTCTTTGGCTCATTGATAATCTATAGCAGTCTCAGTCATATGAATAAAGACTGAATTCTTCAGAGAGGATTCACCAAGTATTTGAGGATAAGTCTTCTTTGGCTGTGGCTACCTGCGTGTTGCTTCATTTTAACACTAACCGCAAGATTTGGCTTCTCTATCTCTGTCTCTCTGTCAGTAATGGAAAACAAGAGCTACAAGTGATACTCAACGTATACTCCAGGCGACAGTAGTAGTTGTTAGAAAAGCAGGATACCAGTGTGTATGGGATATTCATATATCGCCTCTGCTGCCTTCAACTGATGATGTCAGTAATTGTCTTTTACAGGAGGAGGAGTTAGGATATATGTCAGCTTCACTGACACCAGAGCAGTTGGTGGGTCCAGTGAAGTGATAACACCATCACTAAACTCTACTCAGCATCTTGGGTTTTGTAGTTTTCTTCATCCAATTCACACTCTAGGACACTGTTTCAGGTTTTCTGAGACTGACACAACCACTACCTAAAATTAATGTTTCTGATTGGATTCCTTAAAATTAGTTTTTTCTTTTTGAACTTGTCACTTCTCTGGAGACGCAGTTTCTGAACTTGTCTTTGTTGTACTGATACTGATATATCTGCTGTGGGGTCGTGTTTTACTTTTGGGTCAGGATCAGCGCAGTTTGGGTCGGAGCTTTGATAAAAGACACTGGGCTGTTTTCTTGTACAACTGGATGACTGCAGGGGTGACTTGACCTGGACAACGCAGCATTGTCCTAAGGCACGGGGATGTTTTCCTTCAGGTCAAAAGCCCATGATGCAGGGCTTCTTCAGCTTTTGAAGATGCACTTTAGAGGCTCTCCTCAAACTCACACAAACTAGTTTTTACCATTTCACTTTGATTTGACACAGTTTGACCAACTTTAACCTGAGCATGAAAGGTTTCCAGTCTGGGTGGAACAAATTATTTCGCTGCACTAAGATCCAATATGAAATGATGCAGCTGAGTGAAAATCTTAGCACAAGTTTCTTTCTACACAAAAGTTGTTTTTTTTAATATCAAATAGCAGTCTATTTGTATGTGTGCTTTGCCCTTTGCCAACGCCCACAGTAGCTTTGTATGATATTTAGACTGTTCGTATTTTGACACCTAAGGTGCCAGATAGGGCTAAAGGTTAAAGGTTAAAACTGAATGCACAGCTTTCCTAAACAGTGCCTAATGATTTTAAGAGTCAAACCTGGGAGTGCAGTGTAGTTCAATTGGGTCATCTGAAACACTTCATGTTATTATTCAGTTATTATTCAGTATCAGTCCAAAATGATGAGGCATGAAAATGTACATGAACCCTTTGGAATAGCTGCATTTATTTATAAATTTGTCTTAAAATATGGCGATGTCCTCATCCAAGTGACATTAATGAGTGAACACAATCTTTGTCAACTCATAACACACCTTTGTGTTATTGAATACATCATTCAACCTATGTTGTGATTGGGGGATGTGGGCTAGAGCTTCTTTGACTTATACAAAACAACACTTTTAGTTTGCTATTCACAAAGTCTCAGAGATCTCAGAAGGCTTAGGATCAAGGCTTTTCTGGTTTGCATACAGCTGCAAGTGATCTCAAAAGCCGAAGGAGGTTCGACCAGTTATTAAATCCAAGGGTTCACTTACTTCTTTCCACCAGCACTGAATGTTTATAATGGGTGTGTTTATAACCGGCCCATTTCACAGCCCATGAATCTGTCCATCCCTTTTTTTTTTTTCAATGTTTAAGGTTTTATTACTTTATGTATATGTTTCTAACATTCAATGTGTACATTTCAAAAGCAGCTTTGGTTTCCAGTTTCACAAAGACACAGACACATAAGACTGACATGGTGATTAGAAGAGGTACTTTATAATAATAATTTTCAGTGATATTTAGTTAGTTAGTGTGATACAGTGGATCCTTGACATATTTCAGTCAGGTTGTTGTTTTTAAATAACATAAGGTGTGTATGTGTGTTTGTCACAGTGGATTCCCCCTACATAGTGCCTCCCTACTGGCTTTCTAGCTAATGTGTTGTCTTTCTCTCTGTGTATCTGTCTGTGTGTCTGTCTTTTATGACTGTCTGTGGTTTTGGTTGTCTGTGCCCAAATTTTCTCTTTTATCTTTTTTTTTTGTCACTTTACCACATTCGGCTTGTCATTTATTTACTTTGCTTTTCATGTGAGTTGATTGGTGCATGTTCTGTGACTGTGTGTCTCCATCCTGCATTTCCCACCAACTGCTCTCTGCCTGTTTTTTGAATGTCTGCTTTAAATGTATGTTTGTGTTGAGTCTTTCACTCGTCTCTGTCCATTTATGTCTGTGCATCTCTTTCTTTGTATCTCCTCTCGTCCTCGTCTGTCTTTTCCCCTCGTCGCTGTCTCCATAATGTCCCTTCCTCCAGCCTTTGTGACTTTGCTGAACGGGGACCAGGCTCAGGATGCCATCCGCTCCCTCCATCACAGCACTGTCCGGGGACGCCTGATCAACGTCACGCTGCAGCCCACCGACTCCCTGCTCTGCCTCACCAACCTGCCCCACACCTTCACCGCCCAGCAGTTCGAGGAGCTGGTGCGCTCCTACGGAAACATCGAGCGCTCCTTCTTGGTGTACAGCGAGCTGACGGGCCACTCCAAAGGATATGGGTTTGTTGAATACATGAAGAAGGATTCCGCATCAAGGGCCCGCTCTGAGCTGCTGGGCCGACCACTGGTACGTTTAAGCAGTTGCTAAAAGGATCCTGTTATATCTGATTAAGACCTCTGATTGTTTGAACACTTCTTAATGAGTACAAATGAAGCCATCCCAGCACCTTACTCTACATACAGTACCTATAAAAGATGGTCTTCCCACCTTCAAGTTGTATTTATACTTTAATCAATGGAAACCCCTCGCTACATACAGGTGATCTCCATTTAACAAATTACTTTGAACGACTTCTTAATTAATGGGCTGCACAAGTGATGGCTTACGTAAGGCTGGATTTATATATCCATGGGGAGGTGTGGTGATTTGAATTTTTCCTGCGCTGGTCAGTTATTCGATTTCTTTCCAGTGAGGTGAATAATTTCCTCTGATTTGAATTGCAGTTTACATATATTTTCTTTGTTACAGCTAGAGGACCAGTTGCCCTCTCATGATGTTAACATAAGTGTACAGAAAGGGGAAGATACATTCGAATCTTCTATCACATCCTCAAATTGAGTTATTTACTTCCACAAAACTGGAGTGAAGCTTGTGGTCATCATTGTGGCTGATTAAACTGGTAATGAGTTGGAAAAAAAAATGTTGGCTTACAGAACCTGCATTTGCACTAATTATCTGCCTGTATTGACAGAGTGTAAAATATAAAATTGCAGATCAAACTAATGTATAAAGATAACACCACCTCCACTCACATTAGTGCATCAAAATCAGTTTACTGTGGATTATACAACTATGTATATGACCTCATTTGTGATTGGCAGTGAAACAAAAGCTATACAGTGCTGTACATAAAAGTGCATCTCAGTGACTCACAGACTTTAAAATCAATACATAAGAAATCAGTCTATAAATATATAATGGACATTGTATCTTGCACTTGTGATTAATATAGAATTTAGGAGTGTGAAACCAGCTGAGAATCCTAAAATCCTGATTACATGTCACAAACTGTGTGCAGGGGGATCGCTCACTGATGGTGCAGTGGATGGACGTGAACCAGCTGAGCCAGGAGGAGAACCTACACTCCAAGTGTCTGTGTGTGGACCGACTGCCGCTGGACCTCTGTGACTCTGAGGAACTGACGCAGCTCTTCTCTGAAACCTACAAACCTGTCTTCTGCCAGGTGAATTTCTACAGTATATATGTGTGTATGTGTTAGAGAGAGAGGATGCACAAGGTCTTCAGTCTTCACATCTCTTACCAGTTGCATACAGTAGATGCATTCATTTTTTTAGTGATAAAAGCTGTAAAGAAAGTATATTTACTGATAATGTCCGATAAACTCCACCAGGGGATCTGGGTTTCGTCCCCTCCTCCCTCACTCTGTCAATCGACCACCACCAGGTGAGAGGTGCCGATATAAAATTCAGGGGTCAGGGTCCCTATTGGCAGATGTGACGGTATCACCAAGCAACTGTTTCCATGGTGAGGTGTGGCTGCTGTAACACGGGCCCCACCCTTCAGCTCCCTCCCTCCCGCTCTGTTTCTGTTTTGTTACTCAGCTGTGCGATATACCATCCTGCTCTATTACATCCACTCCACCCCCACATGCCCATTTAGACATCACTCAATGGGAATCTGTCATCTATTGCATTTCCAGTTTTAACTCCACCCCTCTGCCCCACTCCCACATAGAAATCAATACACCCACATCATCCTGGTCCCATGATGCTTTGTGGGTGTTTAGCTCATGTTGCTTCACTGTTGCAGAGCCAGCAGGCTTTGACCTATGGTTCAGCGTTTCTTTTTTTTTGTACAGTACAGTATGTTCTTGTGAAAGCGTGTATTACTGCACCTCACCATGTATGTCCTGGAATACATCAAGCACAAAGCTTATAAAACCCTCCACCATAATGATGCCGGGATGCCATAGATGAGAACATAAAACATGCAAATAGATAGTTATGGAGTCACAGTGTTATTTTACTGACTTGCTTTTGTGGGACAGTGCAGCAGATGCATTTTAACCACAACTGCTACTGCAGGTTTGAGTGCTTGAGTAGGTGCAGTGACCAGGCTCACAATGACAGTGCTAACATCGTGTTAACAGATATGTTTAATGTGTTTACCATATTAGCTTAGCGCTTTACCATGTTAATATTTGCTCACAAACACCAGTCAAAATAACTGTTATCAGTGTCAGTTCTGCATATTTGGTCAAACACCAAAGTATTGGGAAAATTGAGACAACACAATTGCAACACCTGTAAATTGGCCGATACTTGCTCAGCTCAGAGATTGAGAGCGGATGTCACTTAGAAATTCTTTCCATTACATAATGTGTCCACCAGAGAGCACCGACAAGTTCGTTTTTTAAACTGTAAAATGCCCCATCCAGTGCACCTAACTATTTAACTAAACCATTGAATTATTGAAGATATTCTAATCAATTCAGATTCAAAGGTTAATTATCACTATATTACTTATATTTAACCTGTCCTATACTGTCAGCTGTTTTGGGAAATATAACATGTGAATGATAGACGATGTATTTCGCTCTTGTGAAATTTTCTGCAGACATTATTATTCAGAAGGCGGATGCCATTTTGTTTTCTGTAAAAGTCTGTCAGCTAGTCAGCTGTGATACTACAGGGGATATGCTTGCAGTCTGTGTGGTTTAATACCTTTTGCTGTTATGATGAATGAATTTTGGGATCTGGCAGCTTAGGTGTTTAAGATGCTGAGCATGAAACTGCAACATCTTTTGATCAGTGTCTCCGTAGAAATAATTTGCTTATAGACACTTAAATAGTTCTAATACATTGAAAGATATTGGTCTACTTTGATTGCTGCATAATAACTAGTTAGATCATTACTTAATGTCTTCAGGCCCAGTCCGTGTGTCTTACATAAACCTTCTTCCTCCCTCATGCACACAGGTAAAACTCAGCCCTCTAGTCACTTTTACTCTGTTCAGAGTGCACTTAACCTGTGGCCTTGGCCCTGAGCGCTATAATTCTGCTGCCCACGAAGGGCCCTCCAGGCAGCACTTTAGCTTGAGTCAGCCAGGAGAAATAGAGGGAGGAGAGGGTAAAGAATGTCAACCATATTAGAGAGAAGGACAGCAGGATGGAGACAGTAAGGATGGATAGGAAGAAAGGATGAGGGAGGATGGAGCTGAGAATGCCAGACCTATTAGAGAGGGGATGGAGGGAGGAAGGAGAGGGCTGATGGCATCAGGTCTAATAGAGGGTCAGAGAGAGAGACGGGAAGAGAGGGAGCCCTGTAGTGAAATGGTGGAGATGTGTTGAATGTCAATCACAGGAAGAGTATTGTTGGAATATTTGCAACTGTAAATGTAGTGATTATGGCTGACATGTTAAAAACTCACATTTATGCTCAGATAAAGAGAGGAAAAAAAGAAAGTGTCAGTAATTTAGCAGTATCTGCAAAAAGATGAAGATGGGTTAACAACAAAGTTGGGGAGGAACATATGGATGGATGGATGGATGGATGTTATAGAAGTAGAGCACAGATGGAGAGAGGTTAATGAAAAGAGTGCCACTACCACGTAGAAAACTGACAGACTCAGCAGAGACAGTAACTCTCATCTAGTTTAGTAGAGGTTGTTCATGTCACATGTTGGCACAGTGACAAACAGCACACACACAGTAGAAAACGTAACACTTATCATCCTTGCTTTATTTCTCAGCCTTGAATGTCTATTTTAGCAACAAGCAGCAGATTACAGTCATGTACTGGAGACGGTATACACACACACACACACACACACATACATGCATGTATATGCAAAACAGATTACTGCATGGGATGGATAAAGTGTTATAAACATGGATAAAGACCCCAAAATGAGCTTTATTTTGCTGTCGAATAACATAGACAGTTGCATTGTTTTATTCAGAAGCGACAGGAAACAACACATTTTGAATATGTAATGTATTTTACTCTGGAAAACATGTTCCTCACAATCATCGGCACTCATTGTTGCACAGCTAATTAAAGTCTTTTCCCGAGTACAATCTTTAGATGCTTGACATAATTATTACCCCCTTTGGTGAAACCCCGAATGCGTTAAAGTTTTATTCAAAGGAAGAATAGTTCTTAGACAGTTGTCGTGTTTAATGGCATATTTTTCTGCAAACAAAGCTGATGAAAAAAACTCAAGATTTGTTGTTAGGCAAATTTCAACTTGGATTTCATAGAATTGTTTCATCTTGGACGCCATGAAACAAGTGATTTCTTGATTATTTTATCTAAGTTTTTTCCGTTTTATCATTTATTACTTTCACCCTCTTAGTCTCCCTTCTTTAATGTACATGCACACACCCTCTGCCTTCTTCATAAAGACCTTTACAGTTAAACTTGTCACTGTGATAGGTCATGTCACAGACAGCTGTGACAGGGCTGTCGTGACCTCATCACGTGGTTCAGACAACTGACGTGACCATTGAAACTGTTTGTATCAGACATGCACTCGTGCACAGACACACACACACACACACAGCACACATGCACAATAAAAGAGCACTAACTGACAGGGGGGGTTCCTCCGAGTCTTAGCCCTGCCAGTGACTGAGTCAGCATTTCTTGGCTCTGTACCACAACTTGAGGTCAAGAGCTGTCAGACACACTGATAGCTAGCTTAGCATCTTTGGTTTCCCTGTGCCAGTCACACACACACACAACAATCTCTGAGGAAATAAAAGATAATTAGGCCATTTGTTTTGTTTTTTTAAATGATTCAGAGAGTTAGTCCTTGTGGTGACCAGTTGTAATATCAAAGAATAACAACAACAACCAAAAAAATCATTGTGTGTTGTGTGTACTAAAAACAATCATCAGCTTGTCCTTTGGTTTGATTCTCATGGTTTACTATAATCTCCTACTGCAGGGTAAGAAAAACCTGTCTCGCATTATTATAAGTACCACAACCATATGGGACTGTGCATAAAAGATTTTATAACTGTGAAATGAGTTTCTATGGCAAGCTGTCACACTGTACAAGAAAGAAAGGCGCTTGTCAACCTCTGTTAATTATGCTGAGATTTCTGTTCTTTAAATGCCAGTGCACTATGGCTTGACTCATATGGAAGTGACGTTTTGTTATTTTGTCAAAACCAGCAGTTAAATGTCTCAGTTTTCAGTTTGATGTAACATAATATCTTGCAGCACTTTAGGTTAACTTTGAGCCCACAAGTATAATGATATCAGGATACACTCCCAACATTATGTAACAAAGCACATTCATCACACCCTATGCACTGCCCTGTGATTGCTGTAGGACATGCAGAAGCGGCAAGCACTCAACACTGTCGATGGCAACGGCCTTATTTCACCACTTTAGAGAAAGTCAAAATTAAAGGCCAAAATAAACAGACTGGTTGTTTGGCGTCTAATAGAATTTAACTGAGCAAAGTGTACACAACTGCCTCATTGCCTCTCTAATCAGCTTTTGTACACACACGCCAATTATACATGAATCTGTCCCGTCCACATTTGTCAAGCCAAAAGTACAGTGATCACAAAGTACACACAGAGTACCATGCTTAAGGCCACAGTGCGACCTACACAAAGACTGCAGACGCTGGCCCCATCCATCACAACAGAAGAACATGCTGTTTTTCAGATATCATGCTGCACTTTGGGCCTTTTTAGCACACAGGGCTGGTTAAGTCTGTTATTCCAATATATTCTGTTAATTAGACTGATGCAGGGTAATTACACTTTGCAGGAGAAGAATTTCTTCTGGGCCAATCTCTTTGATTTACATTAAGGATAATTTACAGAATGGCACATGTGAAGTGCCCAATTCATGCATTTAATTGCTCTTTAATATTTTTTTTAATCATACCTTTAGGACAAGGTAGAGCCATACACTGCAGTAAAAAATAAAAGGTACAACACTCAGAAGCATCTAATAAGTTTTTTTTTAATTGTTAAGATACATTTACAGTGTCGTATTAGTCCAGCCTAATCTTTCCAACATTATGTTGGATGAAGAAAAATCCAACTTTTTATTGTCTGCGCTTCTGACTTTTTTTTTTTTATTGATACGCATCCTCTCTGTCTAGCACCTGTGAGGAACTCTGCACCTTTTTCAGTTCCCATGCATCGATATCCACATGGTTACCTGTAATGAACACGTGAACGCTCTGTAAGTGTAGACGTTCAGACTGTGCATCAGTTGAGTTGCCTGCGTAAGACAGACAGCAACAATAATGGGTTTACATGTTCTTTTTATGAGAATATACACATGAACAGAAAGAGAGAGGATCGACAACAGCTGAGATATACAAGGATCACATACAGTCCACACCGCCTACTTTAAATTTGCATAATTATTTGTGCAGATCTGAATTATGATTGAATATTTTATATAGTGTGAGAGCAGTAAAAAATCTGAGTACAGGGGCTCACTCAGTCTTTGCATCATTACTCATGCAAGCTCACACATGCAATGTTGATGATAGGTTTAACACCATTTGCACACGATCCACTTTGATACACGTAACATACAATGCAGGTTTCAGTTTGCCCACATCCACACGTCTTATTTGTTTTGTGTACACAAAAATAATGATTAGCAAGTTTTTATTATATTCCCTCCTGTCTTTTTTATTCTCCATCCCCCCCTCCCTCCACCTCTCCAGTCAATCAATCACTGATGTTTTTCTTCTTCACTCCTCCTCTTTTTCCCCTCACCCTCTTGTCACTCACATTGTCCGTCCGTCCATCCATCCATCCATCCATCCATCCATCCATCCATCCATCCGTCGTTGCGTCGTTCCATCCGTCCATCCAGTGGAGTGGATGTGCTTAGAGTGGTTCAGGTCATTTCCATACAGTTTGCGTAATGTATGCTGATGATAATAGCCTATCGACCTACTCCTCCACACACACACATCCATTTTCCTCCCTCGTTCCTCTCCTCCATCCATCCTCTGTTCAGACCGGAGGGAACTGCAGACAAATGAGAGGCGGGGAAGGAGGGGAGGAGGAAGTGGAGGGCCACTTGATTGAACACTGATGGTAACAGGCATCAGAGCTCAGGCTGAGAAAGTGCAAATACATTTGTCTCCCACTGGTTTGTAATCTGCCTACTTTTACAGTAAAAGTGGATTTGATTGTATTGCATATTCGTGTAATTATATGGTAATTGTTAAAGTTTGATTAAATTGTTAAAGTGCAATTACAAATCTTTTGAAACTTATTGATTTGTGAACCTTGCTGTAAATGCGTTCAATATTTATTGACATGGTGGCCTACTTAGAAGACTTCAGAGCTGAAACTGTTGATTAATCAGCTGGAAAAAAAAAACTTTATGAGCAACAATCTTGATAATTGATTAATTTGTTTAATAATGGAAAATACCAAACATTACCATGGTAGAAGCTTCGGAAATAGACTTGAGGACCACTGGTCTGATGGATAACCAAGCATCACATTATTTCAGGCAGAACACTAAAGTCAGGCTATTGCTGGTTTATTTCTGCCTCCAGCACCCCAGCCCTCACTGTTCTGTTTTCCAAGATGCCACGACATCTTGTGCCCTGTGTGTCATGGGTATTCATGTCACTGTAATACTGTTATGTGCTGGGCTCCGCTCATTGCCAGAAATGGTCAAATGAAGTGATTTCAGGAGTGTAATTTCTATCTCGGCAAATATGTGAGTGGTTTGTAAAGTCTTGGAATGAGTCACAAACTATGGTAATTCTCCACCTGTTAACACCATCATCGTATGGTAGCACATTACGGCTGTAACTAAGAATTTGTCTGTTGCACTGCCTGCACTTGGAGTGAATATGCCATGGCAGCTCAAGACTCTGTGCAGTGAAACAGCAGCACAGGCTTTTGTGACTGTAGACCTTTCGAGAACAAGTGCAGATCATCTTTGAAATACGAATGCAATAGAAATGAGTAAGGGCCGATGTTTTCTTCATTTCTCTGGTCAAAAGATAACGATTTTTTAAATTCTGACTTGATCATGAAAACAGTTCTGATCTATCACTATAAGTGTTTATTGGAGTTACAGAAAACATCAGCATACTCTACTGTGAATTTATACCAGTGTAACTACCTGTATGTTGAATGGTACCTTAAGCCAAGAGATGTATTTAAAGACATTCAAAATACTTTGTTTTGTATAATTATAGTGACTCAAGGTTTTGGCATAAAATGTTTCCATTAAAATTTGAGGGGTTTTTTTTGCCTTTATCCCGCACTTAAAAAACAATCTATGACTATTAACTGCAGGATGTAAGACGTCTCCTCCTTTCCTGAAAAGTTCAATCTCACTGTGCGCGCACTAGAGGTTTCAGGTTTCAGGTTTTCAGCTTTCAACATCACAGGCATGATTGGTCTTCAAAACTGGTTCTGATGGCACAAAATGGTGCTTTTAAGTCAGAAAAAGATGAGCACAGAAAAATCTTCCCCCTCAGGCTGATGAATGCTAAAACAGCCTTCTACTGTCAATCTCTGTAGATACATTGTTTTTCATGGTAAAAGGTCAAACACCCAAATGACAACAAGCCCAAACACATTTTTGTGAGGTAGCAGACTTTGAACTGTCTCCGACAGTGAACAGGTCGTGTGTAGGTGAGATAAATTGACCACATCTCATGATTTTTATCTAGTTTTTTAATTGAAATTATCTGCTACTAACAATAGGCCATGGCATGGGATGTCTTTTAACCATAAGCCTTTGGCTCTTAGCCATTGTCGTTATGCAATACCATCCATTATCTTTATGGTATTACCCTGCCTGCATTATTTAGCTGCTCCTCACACAATGGAAATGACTGAACATTCTTGTCAAGACGAGAAGTCAATTTTCTTAGGAAGTAATGTTACTGGTCAGCAGTACTCTGGCCTTAAAACATCTGTTTATTGACGTGTCCTCATTAAAAGTATGATACAACATTATTCCATCAACTTTCCACATTGGAGAAAGGCCAGATTCAGTTTAATTCGAAGCGGCCATTAAGTTGAGGCAGAGTATTAGATCAGTTCCTGTAAAGTCAAATACAGGAGATGTTGTCGGAAGCGCTGGAACAGATCCGATCCCGGTACCTGTTCCTCTCCCGGTCCCGATCCCGGTTCTGGTCCCGATCCCCGTTCTGGTCCCGGTTCCGTTTGCGGTCCCGGTTCTGATCCCGGGCCCCGGTTCTGGTCCCGGTTCCGGTTCTGGTCCCGGCCCCTGTTCTGGTCCCGATCCCGGTTCTGGTCCTGACCCCGGTTCTGGACCCGGTGCCGGTTCTGGTCCCGTTTACGATTCCGGTCCCGGTTCAGGTTCCGGTTCCGGTACTTCTCCCGGTTCCAGGTCCTGGTACCGGGTCCGGTTCTGGTGGTCCTGGTACCGGTACCGGTTCTGTTTTGGGTGGTCCCGGTT